>JAMZAV010012133.1:0-19512 GCA_024449915.1 Sweltsa coloradensis
AATCCCCTACGTTTAGGAATAAACAACCAATCTTCGACGGCCATGCATTTCATGACAGTATCAAAATCCGCACGAATTCTTAGACAATTAATTAGAACCATCGTGTTGTAAAACGTTACAAGGTGTAGATTTGCCATTTAACGTTACTAGTTTCGTATTTCGCTTGTTATTAAAATATAAAAACGCTTGGTTTACTCACCCCTCATATATATAGGGCAAAGTCACATCCCAGTAACAGCAAACACGTGTTCGGCCACTTATGCTTAAACTTCGAAACAAGTACTCACTGTGTATCTCCAATGTTCTGGGGCATTGTAAACGACACAAAACATTTACATTGTATACAAGCAAATATTTTATAAAAAAACATTTTTTGTTTGTCAATATTCTAGGCTACACTATTGTAAACTATTGTTTTTGATAGAAATTAATTAAATACTATTCCTTGGCCAAGCTCCCTTGGTTTTCGAATCCACAACCAGCATAATCTAACTACATTTGTGTTTATTTTTTATTTTTAAAAAGAGTTTTTTTGTTTGAAATTCCTTGCCAAAGATTTATTACAGTGGCGTGGCAAACTACTAAGAGTGATCGGTGCCTACAATATTATAACTATACCCACCCCCTACTTTCGTGGGCAACAAGGGGGGTCTGGGGGAGCGCCCCCAGTTTAGCCCCACAGATAATTTTTTCAAATTTAGTGATCCTAGAATGGATTTGGTGCGTTTTACCGGCAATTAATCTGATTTTATTAGATATTGATAGCCTCATTTTTATGTGATGAAATTTTAATTAAATGGCTGAAAATATAATTTTTTTGTTGAACTCATAAAGCCAACGGTTTTTATTCTTTGTTGTCTTCCCCAGATTAGCCCTGCAGGGAATTTTTTTAATTTTGGTGATCCTAGAATGGATTTGGTGCGTTTTAACAGCAATTAACATGATTTGATAGCCTCATTTTTATGTAATGAAATTTTAATGAAATTGATGAAAATATAATTTTTATTGTTGAACTCATAAAGCCAACGGTTTGTAGTTCTTTTTTGTCTTCCCCAGATTAGCCCCGCAGGGAATTTTTTTAATTTTGGTGATCCTAGAATGGATTTGGTGCGTTTTACTGGCAATTAATATGATTTATTAAACGAGTGAGCGAAGCGAATGAGGATTGCTATTCAAGATAAATGGTGCTTATTCTGTGACTCTGTGCGTGTGTGTGTACTATAAAAATCAGCCGAATCGCTGTACACATTGCGCTTTTGTTTTAATTGTTAACTCATAAAGCCAACAGTGTGTTATTCCTCTTTGCCTCCTCGTAGCAGTATAGCCAGAATTTGGGAAAAAATACACATTGTGAAAGTAATCAATGAAGAATTTAATACCTTCAAGAGGAATCCGGGGGCCTTCCCATTTGAAAAAAAATTGTATGTCCTAGATCGTAAGATAATCTGTGCGTTTTGGAAAACTATTTTTTTTTTCGTTTTCTCCGATTATTGGCAGAGTTATTATTTGGGATTTAGGAAAACTACTTAAACGCATAATAATGAAAACTAGGGGCTCCGTGGGCTTACTCCCGGGAAAATATTCAAGGTAATTTGGTACAAATCTGTGTGTTTTGAAGAAACACTTTGTTAACAATATTTGAAGAGAAAAGATACGATTTTATTCTTTTACGGACAAACTTGCTGTCTCGATCTCATTGAAATCAATGCTGTTTTATTTAGAAATTGCACTGGAAACACCTCAATTCAAATAGGTTCAAGAATGTTCTTCTTATTGCATTCACGACGTCGATAATCCTGCTTTATAAGACGGTTACTAAAAATTGAAACAGATAACTAAAAAATGTTCCTGACTGCCTCCATGCCACCAGGTGTTTATTTACTTAAATTCCCCAAATCAATCTATTCAATCAAATATAAGCGAACTTGTCTATTCATTTAGCAGAATTGTTGAATTGCTACCTGTTATTAGTTGAGCTGAGAACTACTGGATGAATATCCATCATGCATGTTGTCCGCACTTTTACTAAATCATGATTCATGACAAACTTTTCAACAGTCCAGTAAAACTATAAGGTAAGTAAGAGCTGTAGCCATACAATTCAATAGGTGTGATTTTAAACAATTTAAATAGTCATATAAAGTATATAAAATATTATGTTTCAATAAAAGTAATGGGTGGGTGGGTCCCTGCGGGACCACCCACCCACCCCTTTTGGCATCGGTGCCTGGGCTCCGATTTGGTATGTTCGCCACGCCACTGATTTATTACTACCATTGGCCCTTGGTTATGGGTACATTGTCGTTTCTTAATTGACAAACATAACTTACACATGGCACAAACATGATGATTGTACATGAACCAGTAACCGCTGTGGCTGGGCCTAGCCACCACGTTGAACGTATAGGTGTCCAGTCCCTGGGCCAAGGTGCAAGGTAGTAATCATTGGTTGGGCGAAATGCAATTCAAACACACCCTAAATCATATCAATGTAAATTAATTTCAAAATTCTATACGAAAACAATAAATACAACAATATTATAATGTTATTTCATTGTTAACTTACAAAAGAAAAAGTATATTTGCTAACTAGCAACACACTTGGGTGAAATATCATTGTTGTTGTTGTTCTTGTTATGGTATGGTAAACAACAATATAGCCACTTGGACATTCTCCTTCCTTACCACAATGCATTGTGTTTTGTTGAATATGTTGAAATAAAACAGGTAATTGATGCAACAAGATTTACCTTGCAGTTAAACTTCTTTATACGGTTCCAACATGCTCAATAAACTGTATTCTTCTGCAACTTTTAAACTCAAAACGTGTATGAACATAGCACAATTATTGTTGGCATCTGTGGACGGCCATTGTTGGACAGTTTCTACAACCACTTAATTAATGTTTTCAACTGATGACAACTTATATAAAAAAAAATCAGATTAATAGATTAAAATACCAATAACTCGATCAATTATCGTCGGATCAGGTTCGTCTTGTACTTTTCGGAACCAGACATGAGGGACCTTCAATTTTAAGTCCAGAAAAATTATCCAGGAAAATTGCGAGTTCAGAAAAATTCCCGAAAATTAAAATATTTACTCACATTTCAACATTTATTTTGCTAAGATGTTAGGAAAACGTCTACGAGTAAAATAAAGTGACGGGAAAATATATAGGAATTATTTTCATCCAGAAATTTCGAAAATAAAATCTCAAAAAACCCGTAACCGACCCGGAATAGACTCAATTTTTATTTTTGCCAAACCGATTATATCAGGGGGGACGACCAAGGCTGCGGCCTGGTCCTGTCAAATTTAAGACGTGTGCAAAAACATTTCTTTGGATTTCCCAATTTTCCCACAGGCGGCGCAATATAACCTAACTGGTTGAAGCGCCCTAGTTTCTCACGTCGTCGTCTGCTGAAATGCTCCCTACGATTAGACTCACTAACACTCAGCACATCCAAAGCTGCGGGGTGAGACTCGACGTTAAATCCGCGTCGTTTGGTTGATTTCCGTGCTGTATTCAGACAATCACCAGACTCCACGAATCTTTTGCTTCCGTCTGCTATTTGGATGTCGGAAACACTTCCGACAATAGAAAATTCTTAAACAACTAAATTCTTTATTCGTCGTCGGGGAGCCCCTTCTCTTTGACTACCTCCCCGACAGCGACGGCCATCAAATTCCAACTCGTAACCTTCTCGTGGTTTGGCCTGTGATTAGGGGAGTTCTTCTCCCTGAAATTAATGGCGAGCTCTGGGTCTGACCAGCACAGGCCTGTCCACCCCTTGTCCCCCGTGACATCCCTTACGTCCCTCCCTTTGTCTCGATTATCCAAGTTGCATAAATATAAGACGTGAAGCAATATCCAAACAAAAACTAAATGGTCCCAAATTGCCCGTTTTCACAAAAACGTATATATTTTGAAATGGTTTTTATTTTGGAGTAGAAATCCACTTGTTGGCCGGTGGTGGTTGCGGGGTACAGGGGTGCAAAAATGGTCGATTTCAAGGATGTGTTTCCATCAAAGTTTTTTTCAGGGCCAAAGCGTTGGACGAAATCTAGTTGAGGCTTTTGATTCGTTCAAGTAACAAAAAAATTATGTTATCCACATTTTTATTTTCTTGTATGCCCCGGAAATAATATTCAAGATTTTTCCAAAAAGGAAGTCATTATTGCTCAAAATTGACCTTTTTTGTTAAAACTGACGTATTATGATATTGTAAGTATTTTGGAGTTGATATACACTTGATTTCCAGTTGTCCTTTGGTGAGTGCGGCGTAGAGGGGTGTCAGCTTTGCAAATCACTCAAATTCCCACTCGCAACCTTCTCGTGTTTTGGCCCGTGATATGGGGAGTTTTTCTCCCTGAAATTAATGGCGAGCTCTGGGTCGTCGACGAGGAACTTTCCTCCTCCTTCCGAATTCCTCCCCGAGGGCGACGACAATGACAACACGGACTGATGATGACACAGACGGAGACGTTAAGCAATATCCAATCCAATACTGACGAGGTGTCACACAAAGAAATGAATTAGAAGGTTCCAAACACTTTACAATGTTTTTAATTTCTAACAGAATGTAAAACGGTTTCTATTAATATTACCAACATTTTTAAAATGACCAAACAAAGCTTTTTACTGGCACTGATAACAGCTCAAGTCGATTGTCATAATACAGCATTGATTTACTATCATAAATAAGAATAGTTAACTTTGAATCTCTCAAACGATCTGTAGCGTACATGTGCCATCTTTCCAAGTCCCAGACAACAAAGGATCGGCGCGCGCATCGTGTGGCCAACCCACCTCCTCGCACCATGACCAATCACGGCCATGCGCGCATAGAGAAGCCAATGCCTAAGCCTCCGCCTTCTCCTTGCGTGCATGGCCGTGATTGGTCCTGGTTACTGACTGCTAGAGAAGGAGGCCCCCTCCCCCGGGCAGTCGAATATGTAAACTTTTGTACTGGGGTCAAAAGTGATTTGCCTTAATTTGTTCCATAATGTTTCATAAAATATCGACTTTTTAAGTTGTTTGTTTCTCCAAAAGTTTTATCTGCTCCCAAAAAAAATCCCTTCCTTTTTTTTGGCCATAAAAATTTTAAATTTTTTTTTAAATCGTCTCGGAACTTTCCCCTTCCCCTTTTACTACCTCCCCGAGGCGACGACAATGAAACTGGACGGGTAATACCAGACGGAGACACCATGACGTGTGGGAAAAACCCTGCCTCCCCTAGCTTGTGGGTGGTTCGACCACACAGGCCTTCCACCCCTTGTGCCCCCCCCGTCACCCCTTACGTCCCACCCTTCGTCTCGTTGCCCAGTTCATAAAAAGAATTTAAGCAATATCCTTTAATGTGCCAAAAAAAATGATGTAGTTTTGGGATTGTTAACATAGCGTTTTCTGATTTTTTGAATCTCCATTTCTTTTTTTCAACAACAATCTTCTACGGGAAACGGGGAGGGACCCAGTATTGCTATTTATTATTTTAAAATACCTTCTTTTTCGAAATTTTGATACACTTACATTTAACCATTTTGATAACTTTTTTTCTCTAGAGTTTAAAACATCCCTCCCCCTAATGCTGTGGCTGGTTCTGACCAGCACAGGCCTGTCCACCCCTTGTCCCCCCGCGTCATCCCTTACGTCCCTCCCTTCGTCTCGATTAGCCAAGTTGCATAAATATGAGACGTAAAGCAATATCTAATAATCTAATAATAATACCCCGCTTCATCGCCTGTAACCTTTAATTTCCTAGCACTTAGGATGGTGTATACTAGTGAACAATGGTTCATTTTGCACCTGGCAGCTTCATAAATTTTGGATGCTGTTATCCTTCCATTTTGCAGCTCAAACCACAACTTGCTGTCTGCCTGGTCTCTAATCTTTAGTTTACGAAGCCGCCTCTTTACATTACATTTGGAACATAGTTTGAGAGGTAGTTTTTAAATTTTGAATGTTAGGGGGTTTACAATTTAGAAACCAATGCGTGCATCGACATTTGTTGCACAACTTGTGTAAAATTGAATGGCTCATTAGAAAATCGCTTGCGGAGCTGACTATATGCTGAGAATTTTGTTCCTTCCTCGATTAAAAAAAAATAATCGTCTCCATGTTTCTCCTGTTTTATTTGACGTTCATTGCTAAAGTTCTTCGCTTCAATGAAATTCAAAGAAGTGCCAACAGTGGCAAGTTCATATTTTTTCCAGTAACACTGGACGGAGGTGTATGCAGGCTCTTAACTTCTTCGGTGTCACCACATTGAAAAATGCAATCGAGTGTTTGCAAACGCCTACAAAGAAAAATGTACAGGTATGAACAATTATTATTTAAGCCATCAAATTCCAACTCGCAACCTTCTCGTAGTTTGGCCCGTGATAAGGGGAGTTTTTCTCCCTGAAACTAAATTTCCCCTTCCCTTTGACTACCTCCCCGACGGCGACGACAATGACAACACAGACGGTGATGACACAGACGGAGACGACCACGACTTGGGGGAACCCCTGCCCTTCCCATTTGCTATTGGCTGGTTCTGACCAGCACAGGCCTGTCCACCCATTGTTCCCCGCGTCATCCCTTACGTCCCTCCCTTCGTCTCGATTAGCCAAGTTGCATAAATATGAGACGTTAAGCAATATACAATCATCAATCGATTAGCCAAAGTGCATAAATATGAGACGTGAAGCAATATCCCATCAATCAGAAATTGTTTTATCTTGGAGGCACGAATAATCCTAGCTTTTAAAAGCGCCCTAAAACTACTAATACTAATACCTTCAATACTACTATAAAAACAATAGTCGCTACATTAGGTTTTCCGTTTTTCAATATTTCAGATTTGTTTCATTATAATTTCACATTTTTTCGTTATTTGAATCTCTTTTTCAGTCTTAATACACGAACAAACGTGCTTGATAATGTGTTCAATTTATACATTTTTTAGATCAACGTACTTTGAACGGTCTGTAGCGTACACGTGCCATCTGAGGGGAACTCTCCAAGCTCCGGACAACAAAGGATCGGAGCGCGCATCGTGAGCACACAGGCAGGCAGCTGCCGCCTACGCCTCAATCAATCGCAGTCGGTCTGTTGTTCTTGACCGAGGTGGACGTGTTTCGTCTCTGCTCTTTGGTCAACTGCGCAAGGAGTTGGCTTCTGTTGTAGAATGTGTTGTTTGGGCAAGTGTTGGTTGTTATGTCTTTTCAAAAACGATGACGACTGCGATGAGAGACCCTCCCTTCCAAGTTTCTACCTCCTTCTCATGGCTGTTGCGTCATCCCTTACGTCCCTCCCTTCGTCTCGATTAGCCAAGTTGCATAAATATGAGACGAAAAGTAATATCCAATCAAACTGACCAGCATGGGTCTTTCCTCCCCATATTTCCTGGACTAGAGTTAACTCATCATGACTTAACGATTGACACGCCCTTTAATCCAAATAAACTAACTTCATTTCGTTGTATGTTTGTTAACTTCAGTAGATAGTCTATTCGTTTATTCTGTTTGTTACTCCTTGTCCGAGAAGTGTTCGTTATGTCATTGTTGTGCTCGGTATGCTCCGTTAATACAGCCTTTGCGGTTGATGTGGCCAGCTTAGTGTAAGGATACTACCTCATGCATAGGCGCAGCAACTAAATCTTATGATGTTCCGCCATCCCCGTAATGTCTAGTAACTCGAAGCGCCTGTGGGTGGATCTGACCAGTACGGGCATCTCAAATGTGTGTTTTAGTTCAGCTTAGGTAAGATAAGTTGCACAGATATGAGACGTTAAGAAATATCCAATACAATATCCAATACAATTAGTTCAGCTTACTTTCCCCTAGGTTAGCTTCATCATCATTCACATTTCACCTCCATAGCCATCGTCTCGGTTAGCACGAACGCACAAAATAAGACACATCGCTCTCTAAACTCACGTCAGTCATCGTCATTTAAAAATGAAACAAATGAAACTAAATTCGATTTAAAATTCACGCAGTTCAATTAAAAGTCATATGCGGCACAGTATAACCTTCCTGGTTGACGCGCCCTAGATCCTCATATCATCGTCATCTTGGATCATCTCCATCATGACTTGGAGAAGGTAAACATATGTCTTCATTATGTAAGTCAAGAAATACTCCAGATGATGCTATTTGATAATATTGATAATATGATTGAAAGAATCTTGATCAAGCTGAGTTGTGTTACTTCATATAGTGTTAAATGATAGTTAACCTGTACCGGGAACCGAGAATCCTACAAGGTAAGTTTCTTCCGATCCAGAACGCGTTTTGAAGAATCCAGGCCCAGTTGCCTTATCTTGTTCACGTAGCTATCACCTCCACGAGGATACTTCGCAGCTTTTTTGATCTCGTATTGAGTATTTTTCCAATTCAGGATTTGACCCGACATAGGATTATTCCTTGTCAAAGTGGATCCTTATACATAGATGAATCTTAAGAGACCATTGTAGTTCAGGTTAAAGAACACAAAAATAACGTAGCCTAGTGCAGAGAACATAATTCCATAATTGCAGAACATTTTTAAGAAAACTACCATTTCATCATTGGGAGAACACTTTTGTAATATGTCAAGAATCCGATTAGAATGAAAGGAATGCAAGTACCTTAATTAACTTCAAGTTATGGCAGAATGATCAACACAAGTAAAATGTGATACAAAGCAAATGAGATCAGTGTGAAATAATACTTATGTTTATAAAAATACTTATGGTACAAATACAACCTATGACTACACAATGCGAGTACCATAATTAACTAAAATGTATAGCAGAATAATGCAAAATGATGCAAAGAGAAAAGTAGGTCTTACAATTTTGTACAAGGTTGCAAAATGTTGCAAAAAGTAAACCCAACAACCTACAGGTCAGTTGAAGCCCATGCAAAAGCAGAATTTGTCCAGAAAACGAAACATAACTGGCCAGATAAAAGAATGAGATACACCATATAGCAGGATGGCATTGTTTGCCAGATGATAGCAGGTGAGAAGATTTCCCTGCAAATGAGCTGGCATAGACCTCAATTTAAAATTCTAAAAAGAAAAAAGAATTGTGGACAAACATTTTAAAAATAATCAATCAGTTTACGTAAAAATATGCATTTTCATATCAACAAGTGTTTTTCCAGTTATTTATTTATTTTATTTAAAATTTGGTTTTTAAATTTTTTACACTAATTTCTTGTTCAGACTTCAAATGATAAAAATTAAAACAATTACATAAGTTTTGAAGCAGAGCTGTATAGGTGCTACAAAATGCAATAAAATGACACTTAAAAATGTAATACGTTCCTCGAATATGGACACTACCCATCACAATTGGCTTGTTCACTGCGACTTTTACTCACCACGCTGCGCTATTGTACTAACCCCCCACCGCCGTCTGGATGCCTGTAAAGCCGGATGTAGAGTGTAGACGGCGGTGATAGCCCAACTTGCGGGTGTCATGGCTGCTCATAGCTGTCAGCAGCCTACTGTTTTTACTGTCAGTTTGCATAGTTTTATGTTGAAAGCAAAATGCCCAATTGCTGTGTGTATTCGTGTAAGGAGAGAGTTGGGCATACTGTCGTGTTTATTACTACAAATAAATACAATCACACATAATATACTGACAAATTGTGTCTTTATTCGGCCTCCTGATTCCAACTCGACACCTTCTCGCGGTTTGCCCGTGAAAAGGGGAGTTTCACTCCCTGAAACTAATGGCGAGCTCTGGGTCGTCGTCGAAGAACCCCTTCCCTTTGACTACTTCCCCGACAGCGACGACAATGACAACACGGACGGATGACACAGACGGAGACGACCACGACGTGGGGGAACCTTTGCCCTCCCCATATGCTTGTGGCTGGTTCTGACCAGCACAGGCTTGTCCACCCCTTGTCCCCCCGCGTCATCCCTTACGTCCCTCCCATCGTCTCGATTAGCCTAGTTGCACAAATATGAGACGTTAAGCAATATCCAATCCAATCAACAAGGACGATTCAGAACAACTCTGAAATTTATTATATGCTTCGTTGCTAGGACGGCTCCAAAGTCACCGTTTACAAAATCCTAAGACAAGAACTGATAAACTTAAGTCCAATTCAGAAGTTAAAAAACTTCTGACTATAGCGGGAATCGAACCTTGGCCCTTCTGCATTGGAAGCAGATACGCTAACAACAAGACCAACGCACTAGCACAAGCACTAGATATTTATAATGGTTAAGAGCATGTTTAATTTCATCATTGTACAAATTACTACGCCTGCGTAATTACGCGTTTTGATTTTGATTTTCCTAGGACGACTCCAAAGTCACCGTTTACAAACTCCTAAGACAAGAACTGATAGACTTAAGGCCAAATCAGAAGTTAAAATCTTCTGACTAAGGGGGAATCGAACCCTGGCCCTTCTGCATTGGAAGCAGATACGCTAACAACAAGACCAACGCACTAGCATAAGCACTAGATATTTATAATGGTTAAGAGCATGTTTAATTTCAAGCTTGTACAAATTACTACGTCTGAGTAATTACGCGTTTTGATTTTGATTTTCCCCGGTCCCAATTGCCCGGTTTTTGTTATATGAGGTACATCTGAGTGTGGCCCAAGTTTCAAAGTTCAAAGATGAACCGTTTTCTCAGTATAGCGTATTATTCATAAGAGTACGGAATTACCTACTTTTGATAATTTTGATTTTCTCCGATACCCGTTACCCAATTTTACTTTCCATATTCAAAAGTGATAAAGAATGAGAGATATAAAAATGTATTCCACGTTTGAAACATCTCAGTAATAGCGTTTTCTTTGAATGATTCATTTCTTAAAGTTCAGATATGTTTTTTGTCATTTTTGGGCCCATGGTCATCCCCAAATTTAGCCCCTTGTGTTTTGGACGCAAGATATTTTTAATGGTTAATAGCATGTTTAATTTCAAGTTTGTAGAAATTACCACGCCTTGGTAATTACGCGTTTTGATTATCATCCAAATTTTGATTTTCTCCGGTCCCTGTTACCCGATTTTGGTTTTGGAAGCAAACGTCACTGCGTCTCAAGTACATCTAAGTGTGGTCCAAGTTTCATAGTTCTAAGAATTACCGTTTTCTCTGTAGGCTAAATTAATCTCCGCAGAGAACTAGCTAGCCAGCCAGCCACACACCCACCCAACCACCAGCCAGCCGAAAGGAATTTGACGATGTTGAGAGCCTTTTTTAACACAGAACGAGTTGTCGGATCGGGTTGATTTTTTTTGTGTATGTCATGGACCACATACCAGGTCATATACCGAGTTTCAAGATTGTAACTCTTTCGGGGCGGCGTGTGCAGATGGCTGAAAACCCCCCAACTCTCGTAGCTGTATACAGGGTTGGAGTTCGTGTCGCCAAAGCAGTCGCATGCGCTTGACTACCGGGCGACGACCGTCGCCCTAGATAACCGCTCAGCTTTCTGTTTCCCCTGTCTGGGCCCCCAACAACAGCTGTGCCAAATTAGATAACTTGCGCGCGTAATAAGATCTCTCTCAATCATATGAAGATCTTCTATGATAACGGCGACAATCTTTCTTTTTTTCTCATATAAACTTTTTTAATTCACAAAATTAATTCACATCAAACGTAAATATGCTCTATTTAAAATATTTTTTCTTTTGCAATTGCTATCATCACCACAATTTTCTTGTCTTTCATAAACTTAGTAAACAATATAATTATTATTATGATCAAACACCTTAAACTATTTTCATAATTCTACAATAACACTGGCAGCGCAATATTACCTAACCGGTTTAAGCGCCCTAGTTTCTCACGTCGTCGTAGTTTTGGGAATATTTTTGGGAATATAAATAGATTACTCGGAAGTTGGTGTTTAAAATGGTTTCGGGCCATCCAAGTCCAATTTGTAACCTTCTCGTGGTTTGGCCCGTGATTAGAAGAGTTTAAATCCCTGGAACTAATGGCGAGCTCTGGGCCTTCAAATTCCAACTCGATACCTTCTCGTGGTTTGGCCCGTGATAAGGGGAGTTTATCTCCCTGAAACTAATTTGCGAGCTCTGGGTCGTCGTCGGAGAACTTTCCCCTTCCCTTTGACTACCTCCCCGACGGCGACGACTATGACCACACGGACGGATGACACAGACGGAGACGACCACGACGTGGGGGAACCTTTGCCCTCCCCATATGCTTGTGGCTGGTTCTGACCAGCACAAGCCTGTCCACCCCTTGTCCCCACGCGTCATCCCTTACGTCCCTCCCTTCGTCTCGATTAGCCGAGTTGCACAAATATGAGACGTTAAGCAATATCCAATCGACACCTTCTCGCGGTTTGGCCCGTAAATAGGGGAGTTTCACTCCCTGAAACTAATGGCGAGCTCTGGGTCGTCGTCGGGGAACTCCCTTCCCTTTGACTACCTCCCCGACGGCGACGGCAAAGACAACACGGACGGATGATGACACAGACGGAGACGACCACGACGTGGGGGAACCCCTGCCCTCCCCATATGCTTGTGGCTGGTTCTGACCAGCACAGGCCTGTCCACCCTTTGTCCCCCCGCGTCATCCCTTACATCCCTCCCTTCGTCTCGATTAGCCAAGTTGCATAAATATGAGACGTAAAGCAATATCCAATCAATCCACATTGCAAAATGATCAGGACGTTGCCGAACAACTCTATCTCTTCTTTTTGGTTTATTTGGATTAAGGACGCGTCAACCGTTAGGTCATAATGCACCACTCTAGCCTAAGGGGGGTGGGAAAGATGGGCCCATGCTGGTCAGAACCAGCTACGGGTAAGGGGATGAAGGGGGGTTTCTCACGTCGCGGTCGTCATCGTCTTTGTCATCGTTCGTTGTGTCATTGTCATCGTCGCCGGGGGGTCGTCAAGGGAAGGGGGCAAGGTCCAGGACGACGATTGCCAGAGCTCGCATCTAGTTTCGGGGAGTAAGATACTCCTACCTTACTAGCTGATGTTTGCGAGCTGGACTTTTCTCTTGAATCGCCTTTTACGATTAGCAGAGCCATGCTCTGGGCCAATTCTACCCCGGGCCCAGACGGGGGCTCTCTAGTTCTAGCATGGTTTAAAAATTCGTTGGCCATTTCTTCTATTTCATCATCAGTTGATGAGTCTTAATAATCATTACCTTGAAGATTAGCCATCACTGCACAGTATTTACGTTATTATAATTATTGTTATTATTTTTATAACCTCAGAACACGACAGCTGATTTCAAGTCGCCATCTTGGAATGTCTTTTAACAGTCTGTTACAGCCTTAACGGATTCATTTTCGGCCCGTAACGTTAACGATCCGTTAAGATGTTTTAATCAATTGATTAGCATTTTAATAATTACATGAACTATTTCAGCCAATAATATTTCATTTTATTGTGTTATGACAATTTTTCAGCCATGCGTTATAAATAATAACATGTGTTTGTGCTACGTATCCGCGTCGTCATGGCCAGCTGCGCCGATTACGTAATCGATGCACAGTGAACACACACACACATTTTATGCTTGCGAATGGAATTTATTATCGTTCCCTGCGCTACATTATCAGCAAGGACGCCCGAACTTTGATCATTCAATGACGTCACACATGGCTCGTGATGTGTAGAAACATTATTTTTATCAACATTTGCGCGTCTTTCGAAGGCCTCCTGAAAATTTTATCGCAATTTAAGTATCGGTTTATCCGGAATCGTGTTAACAAACACACAAAAATACAAACAGAAAAATAGAAGAACATTCCGTTTTTTTTTTCTCCAGTGGAATGGAATCTTTGCTTCGCTCGCTACGCTCATCAAACAAGTTTCATTCGTTCAATTATTTTGCTGCGGTTCATAAAAATGCTTTGTTGAAAAAGTTGTGTTGTGTTGGGGTTGGGTGAAATATATACAATAATCAATTGTCAAAACGTGATCATATAACATCATAAGAGGACCTAGGAGTCGCTGAGTCTAGAGCGGGAAAATTGCACGTGCTTATGTTTCAGACGATAGCACCTAAACGGTTGTTAATATCGTCAAATTTCGCAAAAATGTTCAAACTGATCGGCTGTTCTATTGGTATCCACACTCTGTTGTTGCAAAGAAATAGCATTGATTAATCTTTGCCAGACATAAAGTCGAAATGAGACGTAAAGCAATATCCAATCAAATCGAAAGTCGAAAAATTGAAAATGAGTTCCATATTTCATGAAATTTGCCTTTAACCAAAAGTTATGGCCCATTTTTAACCTTGTGGTTTACGAAATTACTTGCCGATTAGGTCCTTTTGATTTTTGGGCCCAGTACAAAAAATTGGGTTTAAATTATAGATATCTATTGTTGAAATAAAATCAAAAGTTCCAACTGCGGAAAAATTACTTTATGTCCGTTTGTTTACGAATTAATGAATTAAAAAGAAATGTGAGAACTGCTTTACCTATTTGCTAAAAAGGGTTTTTAACTGTTTACTCGCCAGAAAATAAAAGCGGGGTTCTTAAACTCGCCTTCACTCTACCTAAGTGACTCCACAATTACCCACTACACAGTACACAAAATTTTCTACTGAGATGAAAGTGCCGTCTATATCTTGAATTTGCAGATCTTCATATGCCGCGCAGAGATCTTTTTAAACCAAAAACTTTGAACAAATTCGCACGGGTGGGATACTGAGCGCACAGTCATTGGAGCAATGATAGCGTAAATTGCTTGCTCTGGTGTAAGCGGCCGGGCAATAAGAACAATAGAATTTCTTTTTCCCAGCACCTACAAATTAATAATTTTTATCAAAAAATTCAGAAAAAACCATTTTGTCGAAAATAAAGGACCATCACTACAAATCGACCATAATGTAAATGCTTTGGCCGAAGGGTAAAAACCCGTAAGCAGACTTTTCTAAAAGGTTTAAATCTCTATGCTAGCAACTAAATTGGCTTGTTCACTGCGATTTTTTACTCACCACGCTGCGCTTTGTACAACCCCCCCCCGCCGTTGGGCCTGAAAGGCGGATTTAGATGTAACGGCGGTGATAGCCCAACTTGCGGGTGTCATGGCTGCTCATAGCTGTAGCCCCTACTTTTTTTACTGTCAGTTTGCATAGTTTTATGTTGAAAGAAAAATCCCCAAAATTGCTGTGTGTATTCGTGTAAGGGGAAAAGGGAGGAAAATGTCGTGTTTTTAACAAATAAATACAACACACTTAAAAATACTGACTGTGTTTTATTCGGCCCCCTGCCCCACGAAACCCCTTTTCATGTCAAAATCAACACTGGCTAGGGCCCAAGCCCTAGGCTTTGCGGGTATAGCAGTTAGGGCCCAGGCCTTCTTGGTAATTTTAATACCTTTTGATATGCCAGGTCCCTCTAATGCTGAAGAAAAACCTAGGCCCTAGTCCCCTTTGTAGCCTTATTCCGAGTAGGCCTAGGTAAAAAAATACGTAAACAAACAATCGAGGAAGCATACAGATTTTTTCAATGAGCCTGCTTACAGTTTTTTCAACGCCGGGGGACGGTCTTAGGGCAGGGGCCACTAGATACCTTTAAAACAGCTCGGAATAAATCAAATGGGACCCCGGTTTTGGGGGTTAGTGCGTGGGCGATCTGCGCGGCTTTGCGTGAACAACCAATTATGCATGCATGACAAGTTTACTTATTTTGACCAAAAAGTGTGGGAGTATGGTCAGCAAAGCCGGCATTGAAATTTTTAAAAGGGGAAAAAAAATATTCAGACTCTCAAAAAAATAAATGTTGGAAAATTTCCCTTGTTTGTAGCGTTAAAAACTAACAAAAAGAATTTAAATTTTTACTCGTTGGGCTAGTCACGGCCACTGTACCATTGCTGCTCCAATGCAGAAGAACTGGGGTTTTAATCACGATTCAGACAAAATTTATTAGTTTGCTATATTATCATATGCATACAAATTTCTAAACAGTATTTATTTTTTTCCAATTCACTCCAATAAATGTCATTTTCAGAATTAACTGCGCATGCGCGCTCCGTTGCAAAGTATTACGGGAGAAGGGGCCTTGACACGAGCTCGGGCGCGTGGCGGTCAGCGGTCTGCACAGACTGTGTTGGAAACGCAGTACGCCACGGCCCTTTCTCCCGTAATGCTTTGCGCGCGCGATATAGAGGGCGCTGTTGATTTTGAAAATCGCCTATTAATTTATCTACAATGCTGATGACAGTAAATAGTAATCCAGGGATTCAATATTGATCTCGAATGGCAACCAAAGTGTTTAGAATCTACACCAAAGTAATCAAACGGTCATCCTGCTTTTGAAAATAAACGGTTTTTGTGCGAAGCCTGCCCAGGGTGCAATTCATGGCCCTCTTCGGGTGTCTAACTAGGTATGTTGTGGATAGGGCAATTGTGAAGGGAGGCCCGAGGAGGAATCACTATCCCTTGCATTTACATTAACGACTGAGGAAACCTTGAAAAAACTTCAGTTCAGAATTGCCGGTCTCAACGGGATTTTAACCCGGGACACAAAGTGGAAATTTTCAATGCACGGCCCTTTGAAAATTTTCAAGTCCCAACACTAAACTTGCCAGACTCAGTGTTTCTTCCTGATCATCTGACTACTTCCTCTCCACCAATTTACTTTCCCCTTTCTTCTGTCCTCCCACAGCTTTAAATCTTGCCACATCTCCCACACTAGTTACTAGTTCAATTGGGATTTTTGGGAAAAGAAATAAGATTTTAGCATTTTCTCAAGATGCTGGAATATTATATAGTAGGTCTAGATGACGCTGAGCGCTGCTGTACCTATTGCTAATTTTTCGGCGCCCTGCAGCCATTGTGGGGGGATTCAAAGTCAAATCATGACACGCCAATCAAGGATAATTTGTAATCATGGTTGCATCATATTCATGTTTGCATGTTGCTTATAACACATAAGTTACTAAGATAAGTAATGTGTTATATACAAAACATGATGCAACCATGATTACAAATTATCCTTGATTGGCGTGTCTTTGATTTGATTTTGATTCCCCTCCACAATGGCCCCCCGTTCCCGTGTTCAATTTAGCAATAATTTTCCGTAACTGCCGTTTATAGAGTGCTAAGGACTTGCATTTTCTGGTTACAAAAAGAATGCAACTTGCCTTGGCCAAAGAATAGTAGCAGCAAAAGACTATTTTGAGCAGTCAGGCTGCTTTAATTTCAAGCCCTAACTTCTTTAATTTGTAATGCGTTTGTAACTTGGCCTTCGTGACTTTACCGGAATCCGACGTGAGGCCCGTCGATTATCATTGGAATTTTTCCTGGCGCATCTTCATTTGCGGGACACCCCGAAGATTAGATTCCCGTTCTCTCAGAAAACTGTACATGCATTCTTAGCTTCTGTTCTCACAGTCGCTAAGTTTAGAGACCGCTTGCGGTTTTCGATTGTTCTGCAATGAGACGAACAACCTCTTCTCTCGAGGTTCCAGAAAGAAATGAAGCTTGTTAAGAAAAACGCAAACATAACAGCGGCTATTTAACAGACCGCCATCAGACACATAGACATAATCAAAAACTAGGAATTACTTATTGGAGAAACAAGATAGAAACAAGTGATAGGTGGCAAATTCAACTTGCCGAAAGTATCATGGGGCGAGCACAGTGGTACTGGTAGCAATAGTGAGCACAAATTAATTAGTGACATGTGGTGATCTGAACTTAACGCAGGTAGTACCCGTGGACACACGCTAATGATACGCTAATGATACCACGTTAGGGGGTAATGCGATCATCTTCATGGTGGATACAAAACCAGCATACTTTCTCGTCGTGAGGAGGTTGTGTTGGCGCGAGTACGAATAGGGCACACACACCTCACCCATGCCTATCTTTTTACCAGAGATAAGATTGCTCCGATTTGTGAAATCTTATAAGATTGCTCCGATTTGTGAGGGCCTTCAAATTCCAACTCGACACCTTCTCGCGGTTTGGCCCGTGAATAGGGGAGTTTCACTCCCTGAAACTAAAGGCGAGCTCTGGGTCCCTCGTCGGGGAACCCTTTCCCTTTGACTACCTCCCCCCACGGCGACGACAAAGACAACACGGACGGTGATGACACAGACGGAGAAAGACCACGACGTGGGGGAACCCCTGACCGCCCCATATGCTTGTGGCTGGTTCTGACCAGCACAGGCCTGTCCACCCCTTGTCCCCCCGCGTCATCCCTTACGTCCCTCCCTTCGTCTCGATTAGCCAAGTTGCATAAATATGAGACGTAAAGCAATATCCAATCCAATCCGATTTTTGAAACGTATGATGTGTTGCTATCCGTTCATCATTTGTTGACTGACTGCTCTAAGTATGATGGTTTGAGACTCCAATTGAATTTAAATCTATCATATGAAGAACTTTTGTCTTATGAAAACAGTGAAAAACTAATCACATTTCTTAACCTAAGCAATCTGATCGACAAATTATAACCGATCATATATATTAAAAAAAATAAAAAATACATGAAGCATGTTAACTTGCTATTCATTATGACGACGTTGGCAACGTTTTTCTGATTATGATTATGATTATGATTTGGTAATTTGGCATTTTCTACATATAAAAACTTTATCATGTAAACCTTTTCCTGATTTGACTGTCCACAAATATATCGACCTTGGCAATTCTTTTCATGACAATGATTTGAAAACACATTTAACCTTATTTACCGTATTTTATTCATACATAGTTAACTAAATATCTCGGAGGCGCGAATAATCTTTGCCGTTGAAGCGCCCTAAAACTACTAATACTACTACTGTCCACCCCATTGTCCCCCCGCGTCATCCCTTACGTCCCTCCCTTCGTCTCGATTAGCCAAGTTGCATAAATATGAGACGTTAAGCAATATCCAATACAAACGAGCATCCTACGATGACACACCTTCTTTTTAGACCAACCGATGTGAAAGTAAGCAGAAACACGAAGATACGTTACCCGTATTCGACCAACCTAAATAATGCGGTTACGGACACAATTAAACAACAAACACAACAGGGACCACGGCTCCACATTTTTTCGCATTGACATTTGAGGTTAAGTTTAAAGCGTCGTTTCGCCAGATCAAATTTGTTATGTACGAGATGTGAAATGAAGGTTTTAAATTATATAAATTATAAATAAGTGATGAATGAATGAAATGAACTATCACCATAGTCTATGCATTACTACTAGTTTGTTATTGAGGTTATGTTTTGATTGCTTAATTTTCTACACTAAATGGTGGTGATTTTCGTGAGCCACACAAGTGGATGTGATATTTGTGTGCGTGTGAACGCGAGCTCTTCACCTACGTGTATTTGGACGTATCTCTACTCCCGTACAATAGCCATAATATAAACAAGGTGATAATCGGGGAGGAATGAATCGAGTCATGAACTATTGGAACCACTGCCGACAGCTTTGGCATGGTTTCCCTTGACTCTGTAGTTGTTGCTTCCTCAAAAGGCTGAAGCTGTAATATATAATTTGAAGGTAAACTCCACTGATGAGCAGTTAAAACATTGATGCTATCGTCGTCTACAGATTCCGCTGAAATGGCCGCCTTGTGTTCAA
>JAMZAV010012134.1:0-16939 GCA_024449915.1 Sweltsa coloradensis
AACTCTGATTCAGGAGACCGCGGGTTAAAATCCCGTAGAGACCGGCAATCTGATTGAAGGTTTTCCCGAGTTGTCCTCAGTCGGCAATGCGACCGCAAGGAAGTTGCGTCCTCTTCAACAGCCCTCGGATATCCCTTCACAGATGTCCTAACTCCAATATATACGTAGTTAGATACCCAAAGAGGGGCATGGAATGCACCCTGGGCAGGTTCCCACAAAAAAGAATACAATATATTATTCAGTTAAAACATTTTGTTAAGATTTAGTGCCGATAAGGACATGAACAGTTGCATAACTACGGGGAGGGGGGGGGGGGGCGAATTTTATTTTGACATGAAGTATTTATTGAGATATTATTAAGCGAGCGTTTCCATTTGACTCTGCCGGAAAAAATAGTCACTGGTTTTGTTTTGTTTTTGTTTTTGTTTTGTTTTTGTTTTTGTTTTTGTTTTTGTTTTTGTTTTTGTTTTTGTTTTTGTTTTTGTTTTTGTTTTTGTTTTTGTTTTTGTTTTTGTTTTTGTTTTTGTTTTTTGTTTTTTTTGTTTGTATGTCTCGCCATAACGTTCGAACGGAGGCTCGGATCGAGTTGAAATTTTGACCATCCGCAAGCTTCGTTCCCGATTGAATGACATTTGTTTTGTGGCAAAATCGTTCAAAAAGTTAAAAAGTTACATTAAAGTTAATCGATTTTTTTTTTCAAACCAAACGGTGACAAAATCTGAGGTGGCCACTGGCCAAATCATTTATCAATGTCCGTCCGGTCACGAATATGAGAATTAGACGAGTGAGCGCAGCGAACGTAGTCTAAAACGCTACTCGATCGGTCCTTGGTCGTGATTAATTCTGTTTAATGTTAAATGTTAAATGTTAAATGTTAAATGTTTAAATGTTAAATGTCTGTCTGTCTGTCTGTCCGGGCTCATACGGCCGAACGGCCAAATAGACTGAGCTGAAATTTTAAACAGACATCCGTGACCAGGTAACTGAGAACTGCTAACAAAATGAGCACAATCTGTTGCGATTTAAACCTGCAAGAAATAAAAAACTGAAAAATACGTTGAAACGTATAGGAATTATTTTAACGACAATGGTTTTCATTTTGAAGTAATATTTTTTGTTTGTTATTTACCTGGCTGTGAAATGCCGTGTCCAAGGTTAATCGAATGTTGGACGTCAAGGTACCCCCAAATTCCGCTCGTAGATTGAGTAAACCTTGCAATATTTTCACGTATTTCGTACTGGCTATATTTTCCATAGTATTGTCACAGATGATGGACTACACTGCGTTATATACATTTCAAAACATGTTAAATAATTTTAAAAAATACAATCCAGAAATTAAAAAAATCTTTCCCGACTATTGAACTCGCGTCTCCCACATTTCGGCTATAAGGGCGCTTTAGCCAACTCGACTAGGGAAACGCCAAAGCCGTTGGTAGACAAGTGAGAGAGTCATGTGTTGAGTACGCGGGAACATTTGCATTTAACTTTGATTATAATATTCGTATAAATAATAGGGTATTTAAGTTTAGGTCATAGTTTAGGCCATAATGCTCCACTGTAGCCTATGATAGGCTAGGGAGGCCTAAGGTAGGGGGAAGAAAAGGAATGTTAAAAAGTCGTTGTTAGACGAGTGAGTGAGCCATGTGTTGAGTACGCGGAAACATTTGCATTTAAGTTTGATTATAATATTCGTATAAATAATAGGGTATTTAAGTTTAGGTCATAGTTTAGGCCATAATGCTCCACTGTAGCCTATGATAGGCTAGGGAGGCCTAAGGTAGGGGGAAGAAAAAGAATGTTACCGGGTACTCAACACATGGCTCACTCACTCGTCTAACAACGACTTTGGCGTTTCCCTAGTTTTATTGTGATCCGATAAGTAGTGTAGATGGAAATTACATTTTAACAAAAGTAACGTTACCATGGCAACAAAAAGTCGCACGAGGTTGCTGGCCACTATGCACTGCCACCTAGAAGTAATCAAAATACTATCGAGGAAGCAGTGTATTATTTGTTACCAAAGAGTTAAGATAGTTTTCCCAAGGTCGGGAATAGCGAGCCCCATTGCAGGGTAAACACGACACGGACACCTATGAAGCCCAGCAACGAGTTATCCACTGTTTCGTCTTGGGATTCTCTATTCTCCGAATGTAAGGTCCGATAGCGAAGCTTCCCGCCGCCCCGCACCCTTGAAGGAAGTCCTTGACATTGAAGTGCGGGTTATACACTAAGTTGTCTAGCGCTGCATCGTCCTGACCATGAACTTACCTCCTGTTCAACCAGAGTATGATGAGGGCGTTCCCTAAGACCATCACCAGAATGTGTAGCGAGCCCCATTGCAGGGTAAACACGACACCTATGAAGCCCAGCAACGAGCTTATCCACTGTTTCGTCTTGGGATTCTCTATTCTCCGGATGTAAGGTCCGATAGCGAAGCTTCCCGCCGCCCCGCACCCTTGAAGGAAGTCCTTGACATTGAAGTGCGGGTTATACACTATGTTGTCTAGCCCTGCATCGTCCTGACCATGAACTTACCTCCTGTTCAACCAGAGTATGATGAGGGCGTTCCCTAAGACCATCACCAGAATGTGTAGCGAGCCCCATTGCAGGGTAAACACGACACCTATGAAGCCCAGCAACGAGCTTATCCACTGTTTCGTCTTGGGATTCTCTATTCTCCGGATGTAAGGTCCGATAGCGAAGCTTCCCGCCGCCCCGCACCCTTGAAGGAAGTCCTTGACATTGAAGTGCGGGTTATACACTATGTTGTCTAGGGCCTGCATCGTCCTGAGGCTACAGTTGGTACGACTAGATCACACGACTTTGACACTGAAGTTTGTCAATTATGTGTGGTGAAATTGTTGGAGCCAAAGGATGAATCTGAATAATTGGTATACATGATATTGTGTTTGAAATGAATGCGTGAGTTAAAAAACATATATTCAAATATGCTGGATCAAGTTTTTATTTGGTTAATTGCTGGGCTGGTGCTATCAATGACATGTTGTTGAGTCATTGAAGCAAACAGTAGATGAAGCTTTGTCTCTGTGGCAGAGTACCCCATCTTGACTTCCTGACTTCCTTATATCCAATATTCCCTTTGGTTAGGTTTGTCATTCACGTGCATGTAGGGGCTATCTTTGTTTATTTTTTTTTGCTTTATATTATGCTTTACACTGCTACTGACAGTGTTGGTTCGAGCCCTTAGCGCTTGTCTCTAATTCGGGAGGTCACGGGTTCATATCCCGTCGAGACCGGCAATCCTGACTGAAGATTTTTACCGAGGTTTTCCTTTGTCGCTAAATTTAATGCAATGCGGAGTCCTCTTTAACTCTTCTCGGATATCCTTTCACAAATTTCCTATTCTAGTTCACCTAGTTCACTTGAAGAGGGGCATACATTGCACCCTATAACAGGTTTTATTCAACTAGTTATATTGGTGTGGAGGGTAGTCCGAGGGCTGTTATACAGCATAATCCCTTGCATTCACACTAACGATTGAGGAAAAACTCGGAAAACCCCTTCAGTCAGGATCTGATTCGGGAGGCCCCGGGTTCAAATCCCGTTGAGATCGGCAATCCTGACTGATGTTTTTTTCGAGGTTTTTCTCAGTCGTGAAGTCTCTATGTAAGGGATTGAGTCCTCTTAAACAGCCCTCGGACATCCCTTCACAATTGTCCAAAGTCCAAAATACCTAATTAGACACTTGGAGAGGGGCATAGATTGCACCCTGGGCATGATTCACAAGAAAAGTTATTATTATTCAGTCAGGATTTCCGGTCTCGACGGGATTCGAAACAGGACCTCCCGAATGAGAGTCGCGCGCTTTACACTTGAAACGCAAACATTCAGTTGTTCCGAACTAGTCTTGTTGATTCTGGCTCAGTTCACGGGTAGAATCCAACGAGGTGGACTGTATAGTAATGATCCACCTCGTTGGTAGAATCGTGTCCAGCCTACATGGTTGGCTCGGTCTACTTTAAATTAAAGTTCCCCGCTGAAAAACAGATTTATGACTGAGAGGGTGTAATCTTAATACGAATTTATTTATTTAGGACCGATAATTGACTGATTTGCACAGCCGATATTCAGCGTTGATGAATCTTGAATAACATCGATTGTGGTATAGGATTGAGCGCAATGACATTTGAGAGTTACATGAAGTTTCATATCTTATAAATTTTGAACATTAATCTAATCAAGTCCAGTGCAGCGGGGGTCACCCCCCCCCCCCCCCCCCCCCCTCCGGGCGCCCATGGCTACTTAGGTAAGTAGACTACAATGCACGTTAGAGTTTGTACCAGGAAGCTTCGCAAACGCTTTTTCAGGCGCGTTGTTGGATGAGCGTAATTGGTGCATTGAGCTGCCATGTGTTATGCAGATAGGTATTTAAATTGATTTCGTTTTCCCATTGCTATGCGAGACACGCTTGGTAATATTGTTTTAATTTTTACGACGACGACATGAAGATCAGGGGCGCACATTACATTACACACTATATTACAATCGAATAAAGCATGTAGGTGTTATAGGTCGAAGAAATTTTGTAAAAATCGAAAAAAAAGCGTAAAATTGCGATTTTCATGAGTTTTTTCAGTAGTTCAGTAGCTTTTTGTCAAATAAATTGTTGTTGAGAAAACTTTAGTCGTTGATAATTTTCACATGTGTGATGCGTACATTGTTGAGCGAGCGTAGCGAGCGTCTCCACTTGACTCTTATGGCTCGAATGTCTGTTTTTTTGTTTGTTTTTTTGTTTTTTTACTGTTACTGCTTCGGTACAGGTCGCACCGTTTCTCTGATCAACCTGAAATTTTGCACACATGTACATACCACCTAGGCGGGTTGCTGTATAGTTTTTTGAACAAAATCCGATCGTTGGTTATAAAAAATTAAAAATTAAATTAACAAATTAAAAAATAAAA
Organism: Sweltsa coloradensis; assembly: GCA_024449915.1. NCBI lineage: Eukaryota > Metazoa > Arthropoda > Insecta > Plecoptera > Chloroperlidae > Sweltsa > Sweltsa coloradensis. The sequence goes on from JAMZAV010012134.1 coordinate 4,926, forward strand.
ATGTTCCGATCGATATGAAATTTTGCAGGGTCAATAAGTACAACATTCTCTCCCATTTTACAAATTTTCAGCTAAATCGTTTAAGACCTTAAAGACTTATTGGTAATCATAATTCGAAAAACGATGTTAAAAATGAAGGAGGCAGTGAAGATACAAAGATACACTTTAGAAGACATGACGTGAATTAGTACAATGCAAAGATGTTGGAATAGTATATAGTGTACAATGTCAATATCCAGTTAGGCCTACACTGTGTGTTGGGCCTTATGGGAATGTCGTACTCGGGTCATGTTGCACGTACCGATGCTCGCTCAACAACGCGTCCAACTGAGCGTTTTCCTAGTTTGTTATCACATAGTTAAAATAGTTTTCCCAAAGAAATGATGTCAAGGTTCTCTAGATGGCGGTGGATTTTATCCATTCTCTCTTATTTTATAAATTTTCAGCTAAATCGGTCAAGACCTAAATGACTTATTGGTATGTACACATTATGGGAATGTCGTACTCGAGTCGTGTTGCACGTACCGGTGCTCGCTCAACAACGCGACGGGACTTTAGCGTTTTCCTAGTTATAACAAGCTAACGACTGTGTCAAAAAATCGAAATAATCGCTATTACAAGGATGATATATATTTTGCTAAATATTATTCAATTAAATATTGTTCAAATAATGAATAGAAAAAAAGTTAGAGCGTGATAAGTGTTGCGCCGTGAACCAGGCCTCGACTTGCGAAATGAGGATTTATACCCATTCATTCCGCCATGTTGCCTCGTGACGTCAGGAGGCGGGTACATTTCAAGTCGTCATTAGCCGGAATCGTGTTAACAAACATACAAAAATACAAACAGAAAAAAAACATTCCGGATTTTTTTCTCCAGTGTAGTAGAATGGAATCTTCGTTTCGCTCATCCAATAATTGACTATATATAATGAAAGCCGGAGTCTAAAGCCCCGCGACAGACAGTCATGGTTATCTTGGTCATCACTTGGTTCCTGCATTCTTCAAGATGGCAACAGTGACTATAAATGAAGGGGAGAGGTTGTACTGCACTGAAGTGAATCAAAATCTGCAGCACAGATATTTATTTTAATGTGAAACAATCAATGCAAAGAAAATGATCAAGGTAGGTGTAGGTAGCCACCGCAAACAGCCAAACCAAATAAAAATAAAACCCTACAGCGTTAGTTTAATTCATACAGAATCTCTATGACGAAAAGTACATCTTTCATGGAAATAGTTGGTATGTAGTGAATTTATCTAGTACATTGTGTGACTTTTACAATTATCGCATATCTTGAAAAAGGTGTAGGACTAAACAACTATTTTACAACAATAAGAAATGTGTGGTTTGTAAATGGATAGTTTAAAATAGTAACTGGCGTTGTCCTACATTTGATGTTGTTACATGTTTACATTATGAACAAACAATGTTTTCTAACCCAGATCCAGATGAGAGTTTCACTGTACTTAATATACTTAGTTATAATTATTATAAAAGTTTGTGAAACACCCCACATTGATTCAAGATTCAAGATGTTTATTATTGCCATAGAAAAAGATATACGTGTGTAATTATTACTCGATTTAGTTGGTCGGGAAACACTCCCGTAGGTGTAATTGTTATTATTTACTACAATTCAGGAATTAAAAAAGTCGGCCCCGACCGGGACTCGAACCCGGGTCTCCCGCATTCCAGACTAGCGTCTTAACCACCAGACCATCAGGATGGACAACAGACCCGTGACCCGGGCTCGAATCCCGGTCGGGGCGGACATTTTAAATTTCTGAATTGTAGTAAATAATAATGTATAATTAATTTAATAAGGCAAACACACGTTACAAATAATAATAATTTTAAAAAATGGATAATGTACGACAAAATAACAAATTTACATACTACTAATGCATTTTAAAATCATTAGGGCCCATACAAGTAATAGATGTTCGCCAAACAATTATAATAAATTTTTTCATTCATCCTCTCACACTTCCAAATATTCTTGTAGAATGTAGAGAAAGATATGCTTTGTTTAGTAAGATACTGACTGTGGCTTTAAATTTATCAATTTCAGTTATTTATTTTACGTCATTAGGAAGTTTATTTAATAGTTTATTTAAAATAATATTATTAAAAAATAAGGTATAGAATTGATTTAAGATTTGTGCATACTTATGATATGCTGAATACATAGAATATGATTTGATACATTAATACCATATTATAATTGCACTCAATAACAACTTACAGCTGTCCGTCGAGCTTCTTCTTATTTAGGCATGTGCCCTCTGTGTTTCAGCTGGTGCTTTCAAGTGGTTTCTTGTCCGTGTGAGTACACGAATGTTGTTTTAGGTAAGATGCACATTTAAAATCTTTTCCACAATGATATTTTAATAATTGGTCTTTCATTATCACGATATTTTAAGTGTGCATTAAATTGGTATTTTCTTGTGCAACCTTTACCACATACATCACAGGTGAAATCCTTAGTCTCCTGATGCGACATCAAGTGCCTTTTAAACTGTTGTTCGGTCAAGAATGTTTTACCACAGCATGGGTGTGGACACGGCCGGACACCGATTTGATAAAGAATGGGAATTCTTAGACGACGCTTTATTGTAAATCCTTTACCACCCAGAGCGCACACAAACTGTTTCTCTCCAGTATGGACGCGCGAGTGAAGCTTCAGGCTGCTTGACTTTGTAAAAATACATTGGCACATACGACGCAATTGTGCGGCTTGTCGTTGAGATGTGTGCGCATATGGTGTGAGAGTTGGTATTTAGTGCAAAAGGTTTTAGCGCAGAGTCCACATGCTTCAGACTTCACTGATAGTGGTATGTGTGTATTAGAATGCAATTTCAGTGTAGCTAAACACCCGAAACCCTTTTGACAGTCTGGACAAGTAAATAGTTTAGGCTCTACGCCCAAATGTATTAATTGGACATGTCGTTTAAGTTTAAATTTATGTATAAATCCTTTTCCACAGAACGAACATACAAAAGGTTTCTTGGCCAGATGAATTTTGGAGTGAGTCTTCAGGGCCTGTGCATCTTTAAACGCTTTGCCACACGGGCACTTGTAGAGCCTTTCTTCACTGTGAGTTGTTAGGTGTTGTGACATGGAATACTTTGAGGCAAATCTTTTACCACATACGGCGCAATCATAAGGCTTTACATCGGAATGTGTGTACATATGAGCCACAAGACTTCCTTTTGTTAAAATGTTTTTGTTGCAAATATCACATACAAACGGTGTCCTAGGTAAGTGGGTGTAAGAGTGTCGTTTCAGCAGGGCTGCGAATTTGAAAGTTGTACCACACCCCGGGGAAGGACAGACGAAGGGCCTGTCATCCGAGTGACTGGTCATGTGACTGGTAAAATATGACTTAAATTTGAAAACTTTAGAGCAGATACTGCAGTGAAATGTCCCTGTTGTTCTCTGTCCACCACCCCTGGTGTTGTCTTTCAGTTGGCGCGGCTGCCCCACCCCCTTCTTGGAGGCGTTACGCTTGTTACCTTGGTTGATCTTCCGGGCAGGAGACTTGCGAACAACCTCAGTGTCTGGCGTTGAGTCGTCCGGCTGATGGTTGTGACGAGGAGACTTGGTTCCTTCTGCAACAGGAAATACAACTCGATAACATTGGTAACTACAATTGAGAGGTACATATGAACAAACTTCAGACCTGTTGGTATTTCTGTGCTATACAATATTTTATTTTAGTCATATTGCAATTTACAAAAGTACCAAAAACCTCATTTATTTTTTATATCCAATATAATGCCCTGGTAATCATCAGTGCACAATATTGCAGGAAAAATCCAGATTTATGCTTTTGTCTTTTATTAAGTATGTTACTTACTACTTTTCAAAGTAAAAATCAAGGCGACGAACGACTTCTGTTGAATTATAATAAATTTACGGGTCGTGTGTAGTGTATCGATGGAATATAGCCGGCCGCTAACTTGAATTGATTTTGAGTTGTTTCTAGGTTGGCAATGCCATTGTTCAAGGGAGTCCGCAGGAATCGTGTCCGGGGGGGGGGGGGGGGGCAAAAATCTCAACTTTTACTTTCGCGGAAAAGGTAGGGGCGCTTGGGGGGTAGAGCTCCCAATAATAGCGCCGCATGCGAAAATTTGAAAATCAGGTTTTAAGAGTGCATTTGGTGCGTTTTAGAAAAGAGTAGTGTGCTGAATGCAACACCAAATAATGTAGTTTTTGTGTAGTCAAATTGACGTTAGCAAGATCTTAAACGGTCCCTATAAGCATGTTAAATATTTAGCCCACGTGTGTACTGTGTAACCTTCACACTTTTTAATAATATTAATATTTTTTTTTAAATGCGAATATTCAAATCCACAACTTAACTATTCTTAAATAATATATGCATATAAATAAATTGAATAGAGTTAAGTTGATTTACTTGAACATTTCTTATGTCATCGGAGATAGCAATAGTTGGATAGCCTGAATGAAACGTATTGTCGTACACTTCTTGGTAAGATGTCTTAAAAATTAGTATTTACGGACCGGGCCTGGTGTAAAACATATTTCATAACTCAAAGAGGGTTGGATGACAATACTTAATACTACTAGGAAGCTTCGCAAACGCTTTTTCAGGCGCGTTGTTGGATGAGCATAATTGTTTAAAAACGAAGAAAAGCGTTAAATTGCGATTTTAATAAGAAATAATTATTCGATTACGCTCAAATTTCACATGAATACAGCAATTCATAAAATTAGGGTCCTGTGAAAAAAATCATTACAATCGAATAAAGCATGTAGGTGTTATAAGTCGAAGAAATGTATTAAAAATGGAAAAATCGTAAAATTGCGATTTTCATGAGGAATAATTTTTCGGTTGCGCTAAAAAAACGTGGCAGTTCTAAGTTCAGAAATTTCGAAGGCCTCCACTAAATTTCATCGCAATTGGAATACCGGTTTAGCCGGAATCTTGTTAACAAACAGACAAAAATACAAAAAGTAAAAAGAAAAAAAAACATTCCGGATTCCGCTACGCTCATCCAATTATATATCAATGGTTGGATGGACCTCGAGTCAAAATGAACCACTTAGTAAAAGTATAAAGCACAGTAAGCAATCTTTTTGCTACATGTTACAAATTACAATTAATATTTTGCCTCAAAATCATACTGAAACAAGAGGTCGCTGGCGCAACCTCTTGCAGTGCCTTCCCGCGCCGGTACTTTCCGCCGCATGTTCCTATCTGGTAAAATACATTCTAATCCAAAGAAAGCGGAGTAATTAAACTTAATTTTTCTCAAATGAATTTGAACAAAATAAGAACGAAAGAATAAACTGTACACCCTCAAAATATCAGTGCGGTAAAATATAAGAACTTTGTCAGGAACACTTTATGAAAACAAAAATATGATGCGAGCTGATACGATTATACCCAAATAAAACATAATGTGAATTTATTTCACAACACGATTAATACATTCTTGGGTTAAGATTTTTCTCTGTAAATAGCCTCCTGCCGTTTACTGTAGGGCGCGATCAATTACAAAGGCATACATATTATAATGAACTTGGATCTTTAACCGACAATAAACATTAACTTTTCAGTACGATAAAAAAAACTTTGTGAAAATATTGAGAAACAAATAAAAGTAATTACATACAAAAAAACTCGAGTGTCTCTGCAGGCGTAGTCTCTTAGAAGCAATATGGATTGTTGAGGCATAACACGTCTCTGGTTATCGCGTGATTATTTTGTATTGTATTTATTATTTAAAAAACGTGTTGAAAATGCCTCATCTAGCAAGTGCATCAAAAATAAAAAAATATAAGTTTTAGCTTTCTTTCTGGTGGTGAATGGTGCGAGCGTAGGCTATTCTTATGGGGTAAACACTCCGCCGTCAGCAAGTATACTCCTTAGAGCGTTCCGCTACCAGAGCTCATACAAAGAACTTGGCACAGACTATTATAATGAACTTAGAACTTATACCGACATTAAACATTAGCTATAATTCGGTACTAACAAAAAAATGATTGAGCTACTAAATTTATCTCTAAAATGTCAAATCAGCAACGCCATCAAGATACACACAAAATGAACTATTTTGTCAATATTGAGTATAAAAATGGCAAATTTTCATGTTCTATGGGAAATATTGACGGTAATTGTTCCAAGATGGAAACAGAAATATTGAAGAACACCCGGAACATGTTTGGTTGAGCGGTCTCTAAAAATACATTTCGGCACACAAATCGAGCCAAAAAACAGACGGATCCTAACTATAGTGACAGTAAAGAACCTTTTATTAAAGTTACTGTGTATGTTAAAATTATTAGAAGTTATGTATTCAACACTTCCTGGAGGCATCACAAGTAATTCACTGCCTCCTAGTTCAAGATAAACAAGACGTATACAAAGAAGCCAAAGAAGTCGACGATGTTTCATTTGTTTGTTATGTGTGGTAACCAATGGTGATCGTTGACTCTCTCGCATATCAATGGCTGGCATTAACTAGAATAAAACCATTTCTGCTTCTATAAAATTACTCTCTTGTGTTATTTCACTCCGTTCCACTATAAATAATTAAGAGGTTATGGGCCCAGACCAACCAAGATCGTGTGTGGAAACATTTGGTGAGTGATTTATATGTAGTTGTGAGTTAAATGGATATTTCCTAGTGTTGTGGGCTGAGTGCTAAAACACATTCTTTCTTGAAGAAGTTATTGAAAGATGTGTACGTGTTTGTAGCTGTTGGATGACGAATACGAGTCCCCATTGTGTGTAGTTGATTTTAAATCTATTGTGTGGTGAAGAAGAAGACAGTGAAATATGTCAATCACAATGGATGAGTTTAAAATGGCTAGGTTAACCTCAGACAATTACCCACACTTGGTCGATACGGGCAAGAGCCGGCGCTCGTACAGAAAGGCTGTTGGGAAGCTGTAGATCCAGGTTTTGAAGATATGGCGGAAATGGCCCAATGAGGACAAGAAAAAAAAAAACCGTGCTTTAACATTTTTGTTCTTGGTAGTTGAAGATAACTATTTGGATGACATTGTGAGTTGCGAAAAGGCTAAGGAAGCGTGGGAGATTCTTCTAGAAATCCATTCGAAGTTTGGGCTTCTACACATTCTTCAGCTTATGCGTGATTTCTTCAATGTTCAAATGAAGCCAACAGAAGATAAAAAAGTTATCTTGGTCATCTAATGGATCTGCATAGAAGCGACAGGTAGTGGTTACGGCTTTAACGACAAAGAAGTAGCTATGGTTATGCTGAGGGGTCTTCCAAGTTCTTATGAGCCTCTCATTCTCATCTGGAGAAAGATGAGAATGGCCTTTCAACGAAGAAGGTAAAAGCTAGACTCCTGGTTGAAGAGAAGAGGATATTACGGACGGGGGAAGAAGATAGTAAACATACCGAAGAAGACGAGCCGAAGGCGTTGTTTACAAAAGGCAAGACGAAGATATATCCACGTAAGTCCTCACAAGAAAAAAGGAGAACAAGTGAAAAGTATGGACAAAGATTCTCACACAGTTTCAAACGATCGACGACGAGTGGGGTTGTTACTGCTGTGGTGAATGGGGTCACATAGCTAGAAATTGTCCAGGTGGAAGAAGTAACGGACAAGACGGGAGTAATTTCCCCAGGTCAAGTGTTCAGCATGTCAAAAAGGTGAATCACAAGGTGCTTAGTGTGACAGACAACGTAAGTAGGACTAATTCTGATTCCCTAATCTGGTATTTGGATAGTGCTGCCACTGAACACATGCCCACCATACCGAGGCAAAATTGCATTCATTCAAGGAATGTAGCTCAAACGTAGAAGTTGCCAATGGAGAGAAGTTAGAAGTTTGTGGAACTGGATGTGTAGAATTTCTTTTGAACAAGAAATACGGGAAATTAGTATCGAGTTGAATGACATCTTGTTTGTGCCAATTTGGATAGCAACCTTATTTCAGTTGGTAGACGGGAAGAACTGGGACTAGAGGTTTTATTCAAGGATGGTAAAGCACAAGTTATGGAGAAAAACGGCGATGTCATTCTCACAGCGTTCGGTAGGAAGATATACTACTGGAAGAAGCTGGTCCAAAGGCTAAAATCACAAAGAGGAATGATTTATCCTTGTGGCACCGTAGACTTGGACATCTCCATTCAGAAGCCGTAGAGAAACTGACTGGTTTAAATAAACCAAAACATAATCCGAAGGAAACTGAAGAAGGAGTAGTAAACTGTGAAACTTGCGTACGGGGAAAAATTTGAAGCAAACAAGTTTTACTGTAGGAGAAGCTACTCGAGCAACAGCACCTCTAGAACTGATTCAATTCAGATGTCTTTGGGGAAAAGTAGTCCCTTCAACAAGAGGTGGCTCGAACTACTTTGTCACTTTTATTGATGATTTCACGAGGTACACTATGGTGTATCCAATGAAGAAAAAGAGCGAAGTCCTCAGCAAGTTTGACGAATACCGGCGAATGGCCGAAATCATCACGGAAGAAAGGTAAAGGGTTTTTCAGAAGTGACAATGGCGAGAATAAAAACTAGTGTGATTTTAATGATTATCTAAAGGGAATTTTGGAATCCGACGCCAGACCCCAGTTCCTGGAACTCCTCAGCAAAATGGAGTTGCTGAAAGAATGAATCAGACGCTACTAGACATGACGAGATGCTTGTTAATAGAATCTGGTTTTACGAGAACACTAGGGGCCGACACTCTACTTACAAGCATGCCAATCAGAACAAATGTCCCTCTAATGCAATTGACGGGCAAATCCCTGCAACTCTATGGTTTGGAAAAGAATCGAAGTTTCAACACATAAGAGTTTATGGATGCAAAGCTTGGAGCGTTGTAAACCCAAAAAAGAAGAAGGCAAGCTTGATGCGAAGTCAGAAGAGTGGTGCTGATTGGATATCCTGATGATGTCAAGGGTTACAAGTTATGGAACTGGAAAACTGACGAAATATTAGTGAGTCGAAATGTAAGATTTGACGAATATTCATTTCCATGCAAGGCTATGACCAACAAGACAACCCAGAGCACCAACATTGCTAGCGAAGACATGTTATTTAGAGAAGAGAGCGTGGACGACGAACCGCATCTCATTGATAGACATGGCAATGCAGAATCAGGAGCGGTGGATGACGAGGGGGAGTTTGTCGAATTTCATCCTCCGTCAACATCTACACATTCAGTAGACGAAGCAGCACTGGATGTGCCCCAGCGTTCGGAACGACTGGCTCAGAAGGTCCCCAAAAGGGGAAGTGTTATGTCTGCACTAAAGGCATGCAGCATGACGTCGAACAAGACCCCAGCACAGTAGAAGAAGCTTTATTGCGACCTGATGCCAAAGAATGGGGAAAAAAGCAATTCAAGAAGAGTTGGATAACCTCAGTAGGAACGAAACATGGATGACTGTCCCACGACCCAAAGGAAGACGCATTGCTAAATGCAAATGGATTCTGAAAAAGAAATTTGACAAAGATGGAAATCTAAACAATACAAGGAAGATTGGTAGCACAGGGGCATACGCAAGTAGAAGGCATCGATTATCACGAGACATTCTCTCCAGTTTGGAAAATAAAGTCGATTAGAATTCTCTTGGCGATGGCAGTAGAAAGAAATTGGGAAATTCACCAACTTGAAAATCAAAAGCCGCATATCTGCATGGACTCTGAAAGAAGAAGTGTACATGGAACAGCCAAGAGCATTATGCAAGACTGGAAGAAGTGATCAAGTGTGTTTGTTGAAGAAAAGCCTATATGGATTGCACCCAAACGGGAAGAGAATGGAAACACAAAACTCGACGAGTTCCTAAAATCAATTGGACTTCACCCATCCAAGGCTGATCCTGCATCTATTTTTAATGACGAGCGTGATTTAATTATTGGGGGTATACGTTGACGATTTGCTGATAATTTCAAAGGACGAAGAAACAATTAAGAGATTTAAACTGGATATAAGCAAACAGTTTAACATAAAAGACTTGGGAGAGCAAAAACATATCCTGTCTATGCAAGTGGAGAGAAAAAAAGATGGTTCACTCACTCTAGACCAAACAATTACATGAGAGAACTTCTGAACACATTCGGGATGGAAGACGCCAAAGGGGCTTCGACGCCCCTTGATCCTGGAATGAAATTCGAGAAGTCAAATGACAATGAAGTAATGTCAGCGGGCGGAGCCTACCCAAAACAGACGAGGGCCCTTGGAGGGTTGCTATATCATGTAGGAGGAACAAGACCTGACCTGGCTTTCCCCGTTACTTATATGAGTCAATTCAAAGATTGACCCCGTAAGGAACACTGGACAGGAGTGAAACACATACTCCCGGGATGTCAAACAGAACGAAGACGATGGGTCTGACATACAGAAGAACAGAGGGGAAACCTAAAATGACAGCTTACTGCGACGCAGATTGGGCGAGCTGCAAAATAGATAGACGATCTTGTAATGGGTTTTGTGTTCATGCTAGCAAATGCAGCAATATCCTGGAGCAGCAAGAAGCAGAAGACTACTGCACTCTCGACTGTCGAAGCCGAGTACATTGCAATGAGCCACGCTACTAAAGAAGTGCTCTGGTTGCAAAGTTTCTTTAAGAGAGATAGCCGCAGATGATTTGAAACTGCACCCCCCAAGCAGTTTTGGCAGACAATCAAGGAGCTATTGCACTAGCGAAGAATTATACAACTTCGGAGAGGAGCAAACACATTGACATTAAGCATTTCTTCTTACGAGGAGAAAGTCGAATCTTGTAAATTAGAATTTGTGTATGTGCCAACAGCTGATAACCTCGCGGACATGATGACGAAGACCATCACACCGAAGAAGACTACCGAACATCGTTCTCAAATCGGACTGCAAGATGTATAGAAGTATCAAACAAGGGGGAGTATTAGAAGTTATGTATTCAACACTTCCTGGAGGCATCACAAGTAATTCACTGCCTCCTAGATCAAGATAAACAAGACGTTTACAAAGAAGCCAAAGAAGTCGACGATGTTTCATTTGTTTGTTATGTATGGTAACCAATGGTGATCGTTGACTCTCTCGCATATCAATGGCTGGCATTTACTAGAATAAAACCACACCAGTATTCAACATACTTGCATCTTAATTTCCAATCATCCTACCTTGGATCTGGTTGGATGGTGATGAGCAGGTTCCGTCATCATCTGCTTCTAGAGTTCTCTCTAGTTCAGTGTCACCATCTTCTTCACCTGTTGTCCGAGGTGACTCTGAGGTGGACTGACCCTCAGCGAGAGCCAAGTGGGTTTCATCCAGCTCTAGCTTGACAGGCCGCGTTGTTAACAGCCTGGGCTCCGGAAGAACGGTGAACCACGGGCGAGTGTTAGCCAGCGGGACATATATCTTAGGCTCAACTGCTGCTCGTCCGTGCCGGCTGCCCCCAGCCGAGGTCACCTGATGACGGGGGGCGACCACCCCTTCAGCTTTCACTCGACGCGTCTCTATGCGCGCTCCAAGGTTCACAAAACATGGCTGAATGTTTAACTTTGAAACCTCTAACTGAAGTGGGTCACGCAAGTCCTGGTTTTCAAGAAGCGGTACAATAAATGTTGTGTCACAAAATCCAACAGAGGAAGGATTTAAACAATTTCTTGTTTGTTATTGAGGTATATATGCATCAAACTTAGCACTAGAGCTTGTTGGTAGTGGCACAACATCAGAAAATGGATCTAGAAATAAACTTTCAGCATTGTCATAAAACTCAGCCTTGATACAATAGTTTGATGAAGTTGGAAGATTATAAATGCTATGCTTGTATTCAGTGATACCAGGCTCTTCCAAAAGAGGGTCAAACAGATCCAGTTCAGAGTGGTTTGCAGTTACAAGATCGTCGTCAGGACACTGTTTTATATGTGAATCGTGAGTAGAGTAGCACGGGCCTGTTCTTACAAGATAGGGCTGAAAGCGTGGACCCAGATTGACTAAACACAGGGGAATGAGATGCTTGCTAGACTCTTGCTGAAAGTGGTAGCTCACTCCTGCATCTATCGCCTGAGAATGTACAGCTGA
>JAMZAV010012135.1:0-18710 GCA_024449915.1 Sweltsa coloradensis
TTACGCGATCTGTTTTTCTCGGGGTATTAGTATTACAGATTGAATTATTCCCTATCCTATCATTGAAATAACTAAGCTACAATGAGATTGAGCGCATATGACTCAATCCAGAAATAGGCCTTCAGGCTATAACAAATTGGTTTTATCAGGCAGTTTGATTCACCATTACTAGCTTATTCCATTGCATGGATGCACGGAGTTAGTCTGAGTCAGCCTGATCTGGAGTAACATATTTCGTCGAGGTCTTCACACATTCACCAATTTTACGTCTGATTGACTTGAGCGTAATCAAATCTTGAGTTTAATTTATAGGACAGTTTATGGCGTTTCATCATTTTTCCTAACTTCTAAAAAAAAAAACACTTGATAACATACTGATTATTTATTAAAAATTAATGATTGATATGTTTATAATTAGGGACCATTTCTTGAGATCGTTGTAACTTATAACCTTTAGTGTGGGAATGTTGTAATCGTACGCTAGTGATGGGCCTGGTGGCATTCGTATCATTGAGAGAGTACTCACCTCACCAGACCGGACGCAATATTGATTTTATTATTTTATTGCATACATTGTATTACATATTTACATTAACATACTCAAACTGAGATTGTTTTATCGGCAAAACGTGTATTCATAGACTCAATTAGGCCTACTTATAGCTCTGATATAATTTGCCCCAATTAATCTTCATTGTGCATAATTGCATATCACGATGGTAATAGCTACCCCATGTATACGTTGATCGTAGTAATCCATTTTGTCACTACTAGGGCCTATGTGAGTAAAGCATAATATTGTCAGCAACAATAAGCCACATTGTATTTCCAAACGTCAGCTTTACGCGACTATCAATCACAAGTAGGGTAGGGTAGGACAATCTAATTTACAGTACCTACGCCAAGTATATTTGTTCACAACTGCAAACCAATATAAATTACTTGCAGTTTTACAAAGAATGTAGACATCAGTTTCGTGACGTCTGGCTGGTGATATGCACAGGCTGATTAGCTATCAGAGTATAGCGCCCAGTGCCAACCTATATTGGCGATTGCATACTACACAGGTTTGACTTTTGAGTGCTATGACCACTGGAATGACAATAAAAGTTTTGTTTGAGGAGACAGTTTTTACACGTGAAATAAATAAATAAATAAAATTGTAAAAGGGTTCTCTAGAAGTATTTGGTTGCTTTGTATTTGCAACTGAATGCTTGAATTAGGCATAGCAGGCATAGGCATATGTTATTAGCATTTTTAAAGGTATCGTAAGCCTACACGGTAATAGAATCGTGAGCCTACTGCCTGACACATAAATATATGCCTAGGTCTTGCAGTCTTATTAAAATATTTTGAAAGCAGATCTTTCGTTTATAGTCAAACCGCTCTTCTGAAGATAATCGGTCAGCAATATTAACTGTTTTGTTAGAAAAATTACAGAGCAGTAAATAAATACATCTCGAAAGTAGAAAAACTGGCAGCGTGCGATAATATCGACAAAATCGGCATGAGCGAGGTTTAAATTCAGTTTCTGCGGTTTTGTCGATTCATCAAATTCATCGACCATCCTGTCTCCTATCTTGTAAGATGCAGTTAGGGGCCTACCCGGCAGGATCATCGTAACAGATCAGTTACTCTTCGTTGGTTTGGTACTCTCATCGCAAATTGTCTTGATCAATGTCTTTGAAAAACACTATTTTCTTAGTTGCGCTATAGCATTTCAAACTTGAAGTGCGCGAAAGAAACTATCACTTGAAATTTGGACCACCTATAAGGATACCTAAGGGTATTATACATAAGGTTGAATCGAGTGAATTTGAATGTTATTCGCGCTGTATAAGTATTCAGTGTACATTGCATTTGATTTAATTTATAAGCATCACTACAAGGCTTGTAATTTAGGTTCGTATAGAAAAATACAAGCACACGGTTTGTCAACGCAATACCATATAGACGAACGCAGTTCGTAGAAGGAACCTTCAGCTATCAGAAAGTAGTGTGAGTGTGTATATGACTAGCTAAGTGACAGCTAATAAACGAGTACGCACTATTCACTATCAAAGTGTAAATAGTGTAATAAAACAATATAACGGAACATAACACCGTTTTTACTATCGCCCATATCATGGAAAACAGGCGTACTGAGCGCTAGCCTACATCACAAAAACTCTTTGGAGTTGGTCGTGAACTGCAATTCTCCTGCCTGTGTGTAGGCGTAACATTACCCTTCAGTATTTTGTACTTTCTGATTCAACCCGTTCACTCGACAAGTAGGCCTACACTACAAACCACTTTAGTTTATAGTCCTTGAAATTGTTGATATGCCACAGCCACACGAAAGAAAAACAATGAACAACGTATATGTTATCAGATCGTGTCTTTTAGCGTAGTCAAAACGATTATTGCAGTCGAATCAAATAAAACGGTTTGTCAGGTGTGCAGTTTAGTTTAGGTGTGGTGTGCAGTTCATGTTGCAGTTCGTCAACGCACTCTGACCTTTTATGTATTCCAAATGAAAGACAAAAGTTCTGTAAACATTTTACTATTTAAAGTTAATTTACAACTTTTGTGCATGAGTAAAAGGCTTGTTTGGCGCGTTGGTTGGTTGGGCTGCTTGTAGGTCCTACCGACAGGCCTACATAAAGTCAAGAGCTTCTAAAAACATTCACCTAGAAAAAAATATATTTCAAAACTGGGAGCTGCATTATTGTGCAATGCACAAACATATATTATCAACATTAGGGAGCGAAGCTCCCATAAGCAATCAATTTTCTCTCCGTCCGTCCGTCCGTCCGTCCGTCGTGCGTGCGTGCGTGCGTGCGTGCGTGCGTGCGTGCGTGGGTGGGTGGGTGAACGCGCTCGAATTCAGGTAACGAAACTTTGTTGGTTTGGTGGTAAGCCTACCCGGCGTCGCCACCAAAATAAAAAACGCAAGGCGAATTATTTTATTCTTTATTCTTCGACTATCTGCCCGCAAGGCCCGCCCGCTAATTTAGGGGGCCCCGTTAAAAAAATAGTTAAGAAAACAGTATTTCAACCTGTTTGGAAAATAGGTATTGTATTTGTTTTCGTTTCGTTGCTCAGATGACCGTTTTGTGAATCTAGCTGTTTGAAGGTGAAATCCAGCGGATATTTAAGAACTTTTAGCGTCCACAACACAAGAACAACACAAAACTACATTAGGGCCTATAGGCTATTTTGGTATTGTATTCAGCCCACAACTTTTTTCGAAAACTCACTAAACGCACTCTAAAACCTGATTTTCAAAATTTTCAGGGGAGCTTTGCCCCCCAAACCACCCGTACTTGGTCCCCGGGATGAAAA
This sequence comes from Sweltsa coloradensis, assembly GCA_024449915.1. Lineage (NCBI taxonomy): Eukaryota > Metazoa > Arthropoda > Insecta > Plecoptera > Chloroperlidae > Sweltsa > Sweltsa coloradensis. Next base: position 3,325 of record JAMZAV010012135.1, read on the forward strand.
GCCTGAATTCAACACTGAGCCTATGTATGTATATGTGTGTATCCGTTGGGTGGGGGGTTACTGAGTAATACTACTATAAGCAAACGGTTATCACTTAGATAAAAAAATTTTAAACAATAAATAATATACATTATGCATTTTTAGCCCTCGACATAATCGACTCGCTGTAGAGGAGTTTTTAAAATATAGTCGTTTGGGCAGTATCCTCTCTACATGCGAGTCTCATCGTTTCGTATGACATTCTTATCTTATCTCTGCAGATGAGTATCAACGGTGGACGTTTGGGCAGTCGCATCGTAGGTATCACATTCTTCTCGTCTCGACACGAACAGAACGGGCGACTCACGATTTCCATTCGCACAACTAAGCCACCTGGCAAAACCCTTTCAAAGCTTAGCAGATTAGCTGGATGTGCTAATCATTGGACGGGTCCAGCTGTTTCATAACCATTACCTGGTTACATTAGACCATGACGCAAGCCCATTCAACTTAAATTGGCAAGTCAGAACTCGATGAAATGCCAGCGAAGCGGAACATTTATCTGAATTGATGTTTTATAATTATCAATAATACAATCAATCAATCAATCTATCAATCAATCAATCCGTTTAGCAAATCAGGTCTGTGTCAGGGATCTGGCTTTTATATCGTTTCAATAGTCGTGATGAGGCTTGGCGAACGAGACTTGGTTTTAAAAGGGGAGTGTCTAAAACTCAATTGTTTTGCTTTCAAAACAATTTAGAAGGCCTACCGGCAAATAGAGTAGGACCTAAATAGACATGACTATGCTGTGAGATTAATCCCGCTCTTTAGATCAATGAGTATCGTGACCCTTTAAGAAGTAAACCTACAATTTACTACATACCGTTTAAGCTAATTTGCACCAGATGAAGTTTGCAACCTATGATTTTCTTATTCATTAATTTTAATCCTGTTTTTTTTTGTTTGATCCACTTCAAACATGTCATGTTGAATTGCTAGTTGTGAAGAACGTGATTCAATTACCATTCTAAACAGTTTTGTCGGGCGAGCAGCGAGCACAAAGGTACGCCGCACCCACGCCGATAGTCAATCAATATAAAGATTTAGATTCAATATTTAAAAAAGTGCTACAAAAAAGATGTGTTTGTATATTTCATTAGCTTCACAAAATTTACATAATACGTGTTGTAAATAATTGGGTCCTATATCTAGTAGGCCTACCTTCTATATCTCAACAGCTAATGATACAATTTGCTTTCAAACAAAGACAACAGCAGTGTAATTGTGCACAGAAAAGTGGGTTTTAAAAACAATTACCACTTTGTAGTTTATAAAATACTTGATTGATGATTTTAGCATCTATGGGCCAAGATTCTTTTTTGATCAGCCATTATCTACTGATTGGTGTTTTATTTGCACTATTTGACTGTTTATGTCGTATCCGGCCAGAACAGGAAGACACGCATGCCCATTCAAATTTCAAACTTTATACACAATACAAACAGTAAAGGTCAAGAGTCCCGATTCGATTTGAGTTTGATGAACTTTTGGAAAACTTTTGAGACTAATCTTGTCTTGCGATTCGCAGCCCTCTTCTTCATTGCTTTGCTTGACTTGACAACATCTGGCGATGTGGGTACGATAAACTTTATAATATACGGCGTGTTTCTTTATTTACGATATCAGACAAAACAAGTTCTAAATATGCTTACTGTTTCGTGTCATGAACATAATAACGGGCGCTTAGTCATACGCTATCTTCGGATGAGCGGTGTACGAAGCAAAAACAAGCGTGCAATTTCGTTTCGCAAAACTGAATGTGATACTGAGTGAGCGAGGAAGAACTATCTATACAAGTGCATCCATGCAGAAACAAGGTAATTCGTCGACAAGTTGACAGGCGGCATTTTCAATGGCAAGAATATACAAAGAGACGCATATTTTATGTGCATCATTAATCTAGTTATCTAACAAAACAAGACAAAATTTCGCATTTGTTTTTGCGCGTTGTTGAGTTCATCGCCGTCTCATCATTTGTGAGTTTATAAAATCACGAGAAGCGCCGTTTATTGATAGCAATTTTCGTTTGAAATCCGCTGGCCAATTCTGATGTGATGACCACTGGCAAGAAAGATCGATCTACTAAAGATGGTACGTACTAAAATGAACATCGTATAATCGTTTTAAAACATATTTGAGACCATAAATAGGGTCATCAAAAGTACATATCGCAACCTTCGTAGTTTGACCCGTACTTTAATCCCTGAAACCAGTGGCGAGCTCTGGTTACCCCCCCCCCCCGCCTTCCTTTTATATTTTTCTTATACGCAACGGGTATGGTATAATGGGTAGCTCGTCGTGCTCCATTTTCCTATCATACATATCATTCACATATCACCCATCACAGCCCACCGTCTTGTAGAATAAAATGTATGTTGTTACTTTTCAATTTTTCATAATTAGTCATGTGGCTCAAGTTCATCTTGTGGTTAGCGTCTCTGCTTCCAATGCAGATTGTCCAGGGCTCGATTCCCGCGATAGGCAGAAGTTTTTCAACTTCTGATATGGACTTGAGCCCATCAGTTCTTGGGGTAGGAATTTGTAAACGGTGAGTTTGGGGGAACGAGGCACATAATAAATTCAACGTTGTTCTGAATCGGCCTTGTTGATTATGTCGTTGATCCGCGGGTGTTCGCACTGTGCATACCATACCACTGATTGCTATACTTTCTTTAAAACAAAACATCGATCTTTGGTTGGTTATCGCTCACTCGTCGATTGCGTCGGGCCTACAGACAGGGTTGGCTTGCTCGCTTTGGTAAATAGGGCCTAAGATTTTTTGTATTTATTTATTTATTTATTTATTATTATTTAATTTATTTATTTATTTATTTATTTATTTATATATATTATTACATTTATTAGTATTATAACGAATAGTTTGATAAATTTCAAAGCTGTCAATCGGCCAACTAAACGCCGCTTTGTCTGCAGTGTAGGGGTAGGCCTATGCGTTTCTGTCGACGCTTGGGGGTGGTCAAATAACTTATATGCCAAATATTTCCCGGGGGATGTGGAAATAAACTTGTTACAATAGCAGTTAATTTCCACAAAACTTTATTTCCCCCTCTCCTACCTCGTCTCACCCTCACAATCACCAAGTTTTAATCAAAATAAATGAAAATTAGAATGCAGATTTGCTTGGCAAGCCGCAAATATGCTTTCTCTTCGGTTGTGTGAGTTGTTATGAGGTGGTGTGTTTGAGGGTGGGTGTGAGGTGCCACCACTGTTATATTGTAAACCCATTAGATTCAAAGATTATCAACAAGCCGGGTTAGGACTTAAAGGGAAGAGAGCTAAAAGCTGTAAGGTTACAGGGATTTTGCCAAACTAGGCTGCAGGGATTTTGTCCAACTTGACATTACTAGGCATATATTATAGGCCTAGCCCACACTTAAATCATTTTGTAATTAATTCAAGAATTAACACTAAAATACATTTCATGGAAATATCATAAAATATATAAGTTTAAAATTGATGAAGGCATAGCCTATTCCAGTAAATTGTTAGGGCCTTTCTTGTAAAATTCGATTTTCTTATTATTCTAAAAAATATAACTGAATTTTCCGTTTTTTTTTTTGCTTTTTTTTTAGGATAGCAGACACAGTTTTGGATGAAACTGCTAAAGATCGCAAATAATCGACGCGGCGAAATGTCCCTATTAAATCATTATAATTTTAATATTCCGGGCTATGAATATATTAATGAGTAAAATAATAGAATTTTATGATTTTTGAGATATTATCAGTGCCGTATGTCAAAATGTTAGATTTTACACATTTTGTCCGAAAGGACGAATGGGTCAACTGCGATTGCGAGTCTTCCCAGTAACAGAGAGAAGGGGCCCAAGTTTTGACCAAAACGTCAATTTCAACCTTGAGTCCCACTCCCAGTCCAGTATCACTCGCTTCAACCACAAGGCCAAGGTTGACGACGGTCCGTGCTGGACAACGAGACAGTGCCAGAAACGAAAAACGCAAACAAAACGAGATGAGATGGTTATAACATTACGCATGCAAATTGAACCATCCGTCTCAAGGTCCAGCCACTGCGATAGTAGGTCGAGTTGCTTGGCTCAGCTTTGCTTTGACTAAGCTCAGGTGCAACAAGTTGATAAACATGTTGTGTTTTGTCTGACGGTGCTTCACAGCTCTCAAGCACAGGCACACCACTAACAAACTAACCTATTTGTAACTGTAACAGGCGCGCACGGCGCAATTTAGACATATTATGCGGATAACCGTACCCGCGTACCGATCAAATCTATGGATTTCTGATCGCCAAACGGATCTGACACCTGAATAGCCTTGCGGAGCGTGTTCCTTCCATCATTATTATGGAATTTTACTAAAGTTAAAAACCCTTTTTTTGGTAACCAAAAGCTTCTATTTTGTGGGAACCAAAAGCTTCTATTTTGTGGGAACCTGAAACGAGTTTTACTTTATTTCGCCGAAAAAATTTCTTTACGCTCGGGTTCCCGTAAATTCTGTTTTCAATTTTTATTTTATTTTTCCCCGCCTCTATTTGTTACAATATTACTTGTTCGAGACTAGTCGGCATGAAAGAGAAAACATTTGAAACAACATCAATTAGGCTAATTTTTAAAGAACTTGTAAGGGCCTCTTTATGAATTTGTTATTGTGCGTCGAGCAAATCGACCTCATAAGATCCTCCCATAATATAATTATAACCTTACCCGATCGTTTTTTTAAAGGATAAAAATCATACCTTTTATTTCGCGGATTGTCCCGATGCTGTAATAATTGCTTGTAATAATCAATCGCTTACAAATGTATCAAAATATATTGAAATGTTTTATTGGGTATTGAATTTACAAATTATAAAATGAGTTAGTTCTGCAGTGTAAAACAAAGCCATTATTTAAATTTGTTTGAGCGTCGTTGATAGTAGTTCTGAGTTGGAATTATTTTAGTGGTATGCTATATATCGATACTAAAATCTGATGTATTTGTATAACTTTTCTTTTGGGTTCACAATTTGTGTACGGGGTCACTGGTGGTATGTGTGTATATTGGACTAGAATGCGCCATGTTAATAACTAGGAAAACGCTTAAGTCCCGCCGCGTTGTTGGATGAGCGTAATTGGTGCATTGAGCTGCCATGTGTTATGCGGATTTTCTGTTGTTCTGTGAAAAAATCATTACTAAGTTGAAGATTTTTTTAAAATTAAATTAAATTAAATTAAAAATTAACTTAAATTTTAAATTTTTTTAATTAATCAAAATTTAAAAAAGGAAAAAATCGTAATATTGAAATTTTCTTAAGAAATAATTATTCGATTGCACACAAATTTTACACGAATATATTAATTCAAAAATTAAGGTTCTGTGAAAAAATCATTACAATAGGATAAAGCATGTAGGTGTTACAAGTCAAAGAATTGTTTTAAAAAAGAAAAAAAACGTAAAATTTCGATTTTCATGAGAATAGTTTTTGATTGCGCTCAAATTTCACACGAATACCTTAATTCATAAAATTAAGGTTCTGTGAAAAAATCATTTAAATCGGATAAAGCATGTAGGTGTTATAAACTGAAGAAATTTTTTAAAAATCGTAAAAATCGTAAAATTGCGATTTTAATGAGAAATAATTTTTCGATTGCGCTCAAAAACTTGGCAGCTCTTGTTTCAGAGATTTCGAAGGCCTCCATAAAATTTCATCGCAATTGGAGTATCGGTTTAGCCGGAATCGTGCTAACAGACACACAATAATACAGAAAAAAAAGAAAAAAACAAAAACAAAACATTCCGGATTTTTTCTCCAGTGTAGTGAAATGGAATCTTCGCTTCGCTCGCTACGCTCGCTACGCTCATCCAATGAGATGACTGCAGGAAGTAAACTTACGAATGAAATGAACTTCAATGAAGTATAGGAAGCAGTGGACACCTGTAGAATATAGTCATGGAATGGAGCGACCTATGGTATCTCTCTATCGTTGTATCATTGAGCGCCCTGGCTTGCCGGTGCCGTCAGCCGCAGCATGAGAACGATGTCACATTATGTATTTGTTTCTCCAGTATTACCATTAGTCCTCGTCACCGCCCCTCGCACGTGTGACTGGGCGCTGCTTCCGAAGGAATGCTCGCTCCTCGTTCCTGTCCGCGGGACGTGGGATAATATGCAAAGTGACTCGTCCCGCCCGACTCATTGAATATTAAGTGTTGTCGAGGAGTGACCGATGACCCTTGTTGTCTGGGTGGGGTTGACGGTGACGACGAGGGTGCTAAGGAAGGACATGGAGCCCATGTCCTTGAGTGACATGCCACACCACACCACGCACACGCACTTTCTATATTTATAATTTGTCACACGTGCACGCCTAGAATTGTCTGGCCTCGGGTGTAGAGACACGGTTCATCACATGTTTAGATCATGGAAGATGTTGCAATACAACCTGCATGTCCTCATATTACTCGTACAACACCCATACACATGGGACTCGTGGTTTGCTTCATTGCAATTTACCTTTTCCTGGAGCTACTTTAAATTTACGTATCGTTTGCGCGGGAATGTCATAATAATATTATGTCTGTCCTCGTGCCCCCAGCCCCACAGTTCCGCATAATTATGAGTGAACCCTCTAAGAAAATAAATACGTATCCCAGGATTGCCGAAAAATGCCGATGGCTGGTTATACGGTTTCGCCAGGTTTCGCGATATTCCAATTTAGACTTTCGCTTGCTAGTGTTCTTCAACATCGCGAACTTTAGCACCGAGTCTCATTGATCGCCAACAATCTGTTTTATTCCCATACAAAAGTCTAACGTACTAATTGATTATATCCTCTTTATTTTGTAGTACGGTCACACGCTGATAGTGGCATTGTGCTATGCGCATACAACATACCATAGCCGAAATATATGGGAAGACACAATTGTCAATGGGAGATCAATGACCCCACATAAATAAACGATTAGGACAATGACTGTGTTTTAAGTTTTAGCCAGCATTTTCGATGGCAGATAGAAAATAAATTCTTCTTTAGGTACCGGTACCATACAATTAGAAATATAACTCTCTATATGGTTTTGCTTGTAGGCCTATGGGTTTTGCCTTTTGATTTGTAGATTTATGAAGATTGGCACGTACCAAGATGAGTGTAAATATTAGTTGTTTGACCGACCGTGATTCATTGCATCATTGGCGGGTAAAGTCCTAAACTCGTAGTTAGTGCGTACGATGTACAAAACGTAATCTGTCGGCACATAACAAAAGGTGTCGCGTATGTTTACAAATGAGTTATCCTCGAAATGTTAATTAATGCGGCTTTACCTGTGGTTAATGATTGATCATTCAGCAACGCAGAAACTTTGTAACATATTATTTGACATCCAAGTAGGCTATAAATAAGCGAATAAAAACTTTCGCTCGTTGGCAAAAGCCTAAATGAAAAGTAATGATCCAGCCGAGGATCCAGCTCGTTACGTCGACACGTGAAGTTCCCTGAAAAGAGTTTTTAACGAGGCGTACACAGCGGTCTTAATTAACAGCGAGTTGATTTCACTTAGTTTACATAAAACTGCCACCCTCATCACATAATAGGCAACAAAGCTGTGCCTGGGGGGCGAGGGTGTCAGAGATTGGACTGCGGGGGCGTACGTACGCGCTGTCACATCGCGCATGTATATAAACTACACGTTGTTAGAAATTATCTGGAAACACCATGAACTACTCCCACAGAATCGTGTCGTTTAGATAGCTGCCTTGTTTCACTCGTTGTAGATATCATATGAGTGGTGTTACTTTGAACACCCGCTACGAAAGACTCACGTTCAGTTTTAATTAAGACTTCACAGGTGAGACTGGCGTGGTGCTCGTGCAGAGCTCTGGAATGGTGAAGTGTTTCACGTGGCGTTGAGGGATTTTTATCAGCGATATAGAATCATAATACGTGTGTTATTTACTTCGGGTTTGAATGTGATACCTACGGACAAGGAAAAAGCTTGAACGAGTGAGCGAAAGGGGAAACACACTTTTGTTTCCTTTAGTAGTTTGTTCTTAGGATGTAGGTGTAGGAGTAGGGGGAGTAGGCCTATACATACGCGATGCCTAGAGATACTCTCCTTTTCTTACAGGCCTAAAGTCATATTACCGTGTAAGAATCAATAAACATGAACAACCCGGCCTGGTTGGATTTTTAATTTGTATTTTATTAAATATTACGTATTATTTATTTTTTCGACTCGTTTATCCTCTTACAGTTAAAGGAATTTCAGTGGACATTAGCTTAGGCCACATATACCAAATACCAATCCTAAAAATAAAAATATATTTTTTTATGTTGAGCACAGCGATAGTTTTGCGTGGGGAGTTTTCTCTGATAGTAGGACTTAGTTGTTTTCAATATTTGTATTTTGTTGCTGTAGTACATGTAGGAAGCGAGTAAACGTTTTCACATGCCATTTGAGACGACAGAAGAGCTGCTTGATGAATTCAGAGAAGGCCGTATACAGTAGACCTATACAGATGAACGAGAAGATACATTTCACGTATGTCAATTTAAACCGGGTGTGGGGATCAAATCAAAACCCACGACCTCTGTTCGCCAAGGAGCAAGAATCTCACAAGGCCAACTCAACGAGCCAAACAAAGTGTGGATTATGCTAATGCCGTCGTATAAGGGCTATTGGCGTAATTGTCTTCAATTCTAGCACTGTACGGGCTGTGTTCGGATGCCTCCAGCCAGAGTGTATTAATTACATAAATTATTCAGTGACATTGTAGTGAACGCCGACACAATAGTTGACACTGACAGACACTATCGTAGGCGCCGACACTAGTCATGACGACGCCGAGGAACATAAACAAACGTGCCTCTTATCACCATGTTTTACATTTTACTCTATGTAGTCTTCAACGGTTACGGAAGTTTTACGTCGCAGTAATAGTGCATACGTTGCTTTGATAAACTGTCGAATGTTTAGCGACGGTATGAAATTGATTAAAATTAATTATCTTTATGACATTTTAGGTAACACGATTTTGCTGTGTTTCACTTCTATTATCATGGAATGCTGTTTTGTATTTCAAAAGTACCAAATTTACGAAAAATAACTTTTTTAGCTTCACTTCTTGCGAATCAACTTGCGCCTAGATATAATTCCCCCCTCCCCACCCCCCACTTCTCCGACACGGCTGCCACGCTATATCTTCAGTTTGGTATTTCCGACTGAATGACTGACGATGGTCCAGACTCGTGAGTGATGCTGTGAGGTTGCACGTGAGTCACACAGATGACTGACGCATGTCGTGTTTACACACTGGAGGAGTGTGGTCGTGGTTCCTTTCCTGTTAAAACTAGAGTGCGTCATGTTCATGTTGCACCATCACTAGTCCGGCATTTATTATTACCCCTACGTTTTCATTCATAATGAAGAACGGGAATACCCATGAAAGAGAGCATAGCCTTCTCCATGGAGAGAGCGATGCCAACAGATCGTCGAAAAAGAATACGAAATAAAATCATTCATTGTGCATTGGATCTTTTTGGTGGCGGTGCCGGGTTGATCAGGCAGCTTACTAACATTGTTTTCCTCGCTTGCTCTTCAGCTCTTGCATTCATTAAAAAATAATGGTCCCGGGTTAATGATTTCCTTACTTTCGGGAGGAAAGCCACCACCCCAGGCTTACCTTACCTACGGTTCCATGGTCACCAAAAACATTCCGTATCGTTCTTGAATCTTGTTGAAGGGCAATGCCAACGAAAATATACTTGTTAGTCGGACGTCATATTCGGTTTTGATTGTTGTGCACGGTGCAACTTTCACTTTACACACGCACAAACGGACGGACGGACGGACAGAAAAAACAATGCTTTTGGGCCTAAATGCGAATATGATTGTATGCTTGCGTTCGCTTAAATCTGTTTTAAACAAAGGGAAATTGGCCAAACATGTGAAGAATGTTTTTTTTAGCAGCGAATGGTGGGCCGCAAGAGTATTCCCCTCGATGGCCATGCCAATACCACTCTCACCTCTGCCCCTCATAAATTTGGTTGCGGCGCATACGTGCCCTGTATTAGTACTAATTAGGTTCATGTATTTCCTGTATAAACTATAAAATGTTCACTTTGGCGGCTGCATACGATCGAATGCCGGCTGGATTCAGGGTCAGATTGTTCTCAAGCAAGGAAACGACTGAAATAGGTTAACCTTGTCAAACTAAAACGTGATGAATGAACAAAACCTAATCATTGTTTATGTGCTATGTGCGTTGTAATACGAGAACGGCGTAGTGCACGGCGCTAGCGTACTTAATTTCGAGTGCGCTGACCTTTGGTCGTCTGAGTTTGCAGAGTCGGCGACATGGCCGAGTTGAAGTTGATGCCTGCGGCGACAGCGGCATGCATGTCGTATTACCAGGGGTGCAACTGATGTGGCGTGCGTGATGTCAGGCCATACGTGAGGGTCATACTCGCATCATATGTGGACCTTTAGTCGGATTGCACTGAAACAGTTCAATGTGAATTGCTCAGCAGAATAATAAACAACCATGCTTACAATTATTTTTATTGTTCATAAACGCCGAGTTAAAAATACTTTCACAGTTGTCCTGTGACTTGACCATTATTACCACAATATTATAATCTGCGTTTGTAAAAATCGCGTGAGTTATCTTTTTTGTATTATAATCTAATGTAGGGCATATTTCAAGACAATTATGACAACGTGTTAAAAATTACGACAACTTTGAAGATTGGGCAACATGGGTGTCCGCAGGTTTTTTCACAAGGGGGGCAAAGCCGCAGCCTTGCAAGTAGGCCTTATACCTAAATTTTTAGATGACAAATTACTTCCAACAGCTTTTGGGCATAAAAGCAAAACAATAAGGGTGCATGTCCTCATCGTCACAAATAAAGTGACACGTACAATTTATGTTAGGTGCTGAAGATGCCAAATCTGTGGGCCGTGAAGGCTAATTGCGGAGTGCTATACCTACTTTAATTGTGTGTATAAATGTAGGATTTGCACATGCTTATTACAAATTAATTTAATATTGCAATTTTTTGTTGCGGCAAGGACTGTTAGCGCCGAAGGCGAAATATTTTCTAATTTGCAGCTTTTAGAAGTTCCAAAACGCGTTTTATATCTAAATTTACGCAATGCTAGAAGTATTTTTATTTTGTAATTTTCAGTCGTTTTGTGAAAAATATCGAAACTAAGTAAGAACTCTGGCGAAATATCGCCCCCCTAGGTTACATTGGCCTAAATACGGCACTAGTATGAGGATTGTGGTATCGGTTTCCATGCCCAACACTAGAATTTCCGTAAATATAGAGTTTCTCACTTGCACAAGATGTGTATTCAGATTTATTGAACAAAGAAACTAATAAAACAAAACAATTTGGTCGGATGCATAATCTAGTTGAAAATTTCAATAGTGAATGGAGGCATTGCAAAGGGGAGCAGCTGCCCCCCCCCCCACCCTGTGGGCGCTCATGTTGGGCAAATGGGCACAGGAAATACGTAAAATATTCATAATTCGTTCTTATTATGTTTTATGCTATCGTATGTGGGTTTAAATCCCACGCTTAGGCATATTTACATGAAATGTAAATGATGCCATTATGTACATGTGTACACATTGTGTGATTTGTATTGTTTGTTTGTTTTAATAATGTAACCTTGTCAACTAAACCGTCCTTTCAGCACTGGTCAGTTAGTGGAGGAACCCCCTCCCCCTCGCCCTCCAAGGGCTCTACGCATGGTTGGGGTCCGAGGTCACCTCGTCTTTTCATTGTTTATCGGGATTTTAAACGTATGGCACGTATAACCTCCACCATAATTCAATAAAACTGTTATATTTCACAAAATAAATCCAAGACAGTTTCCTGAGAAATATCACCTGAAACTGCATGAAGCGTAAATGAAGAAAAGCTGCTTTCGAATTTACTATCCTACGAAAGCCACTACTGGCTACACCCGAGTATAAACTACAATCACGGCCTGCCCGTACCAAGCGACCTCCTCGGGGTTAGGTGAAACGAAATGGTTCATTCCTTTTGATTAGGATTTTCTTTCTCCCGTTGTTATTTCTTGTTGGCATCACCCCTGCTGCCCTCTGGCGGAGGACACCAATCGTGCGTGTAGGTCTAAATGACTTCAACACTGAATCTGTTTAGACGTAATGAGCGCGCTCGCTGCCTAACAATGAGCCAGTCGGTCGGCCACATCTTGGGCTTGTCGCCTTTTAGCGGAATGGGAGGAATAATCCTGCCTGTGTGTGTGTGTGTCGTGTTATCTTTGCCGTGCCGGGGGATATCTTCATCTGGCCGAACCCGCAGCTTGTCTCACGGGCGGCTGTGTGGGGCTAATTCTATCATTACATGTTTGTTTTCAAAGTAATTAAACAATGAGCATTGCTTTTGTTCCTAAGACCTTTTGTTTAAGTAAATAACTTGACGTATTATCATCGTGTCGGGAGAACACCACTAAAACTTATTATAATTGGTTTTAATGAATGTCACACGACCCTTATGTAGTCCCAGATGAGAGAACATTTCATTACTTGCACTTGCAGTTTATTATGATGAATTTTAAAATTTGGAATCCACTGATACGTTACATTGCAAAAAAAATTATGCGAAAAAAGTGATCAAATATGACAACCGAATAATATTTTTTAAACGTACAGCTGTATCAATGTTTGTTGAACATTGGTGAAAATAGATATGCAAGATTTATATATGTTAGTGTGTCTGCTGTGTAGGGCATATTATTAAGTGCTTTTTGGTAGGAGAATCTTTCTTTATTGTTTTTCTTAAATTTCCTGTTTATTCCGACTAACACGCAAGCAATTTAATTTAATTGCGTGTTATTTAAGAACGAGCCCATAAACCATCTCGCTCTCGCATTGTTGTCGCCCTCCGGAGTCTGTAGTCTGGAGTGCAGGCCGGCCGGCCGGCTTTGCTTGCATCTTGCATACTTGTTGCGTGCCTCTACACCGTGGGATAAACATTCACATCACATGCGTATACCCCCCGTTTGCGAGCACCGCGATCCTATCACAACACCACCTGTTTACTAGATTGATAGGACGGCAACTATTTCAGTCTACTCGTTGTGATTCAATAGGACAACTTAGTCCTAATCTGATACGACACATTCTTGGCTTCTTGCTATCTGGCACTCACGGAAAGCGCGGCAAGTTATTAGACCTATATAAAAATAAATCATTATTTTTGACGCATGTCTTCGTAAACTAAGTTATTGTTTAATGAATGAGACATTGGAACATCCAAGGACGGTTTAATTTTAAACCTCATTTTAAACCATCTAGTTATATTTATCTTGAAGGTCTGTTTTAATCTCTAAGAATGTGGGACTATTTTAGTACGTTTTAATCAAATATTAGTGAATCTCAATGGCAAATAAAGGATTTTGTTTGGTCTGAAACGTTTTGGCGAGCAGTAGGCCTAAGATCTATTTATTGCGTTTGAAGATTCACAACTATCGAATGTATACAATACATTCAAATGTGCAAATGATGAGGCACTATTTTAGGATTGCTCATTGTTCTTTATTGCAAAAAAAATATGCGTTACTTATGTTAAAAGTACCCATAATATTGCACTTGAACAGACCTCAAATTGTGCGTTACTGAAATCATAGTTATCATTGAAATCTATTAATTCTCTTTTCTTGTAATTTAATTTTTGATTTATAAGCTTTAGTCAAATAAATCTGTCACATTGGTGTAAGGAGTATTCTAGAAGTTAGTCAGCAAGTCATTGCAATTAGCATATATATATTTTTTAATTAGTCAGTATGTCATTGCAATGAGCATTTTGTCGTTCTGGATTTTAAATTTGTCTAAGCCCACAGAGAAGGTACCTCCAACCCCCATTTGTCTAAGCCCACAGAGAAGGTACCTCCAACCCCCAGACATTACTCGGTAACGAAAAAGCTCAAGCTAAACAACACTCAATAGTATTCAATAGTGTCGACTAGTCTCCGAAGTCGAAACTATTAGACCACCCATTCTCACGAGGTGTACGTTCCAAGATAGAGAATCAATTGCTCCTCATTGCGGCGACCTGTTTGACCCTGATTACTGCATGGCCGGCTCTATCTGGGGCAGCGGTGCCATGGAAAGGCACTTGAAAGGTCACCACGTTTTGTTGTGATGGGATTTTATCAAGTATTATTAGCTTCATCTTCAACCTATGACCCCTGTTGCGGCTCCCGTCCCATCCTATAAGGACTGTCTGCACTTTTTATTATTAATTAATTTATGTGTTTGTTCCGCGATGCCGCCATAAGCTACTTAAAACTACGAGTTTATTCATGGACCAAGTTATTATTCACGCTTGTGTCAGCACTTGCACTAATGAAATAAATAACAGAGGCTCCTGAGCTTAGTCTAAGCTAGCCCCCTGTCTATTTAAATTTATGGAGCTTCTTTTGACTATACTGCCAAGTTGCACCTTCGCCAGGAAATTCGCATTGAGTAGGTCATGTGGGTAAATAAATACTGAGCTCTGCCGATGCATAGGGCTAATGTGAATACATTCGTGACTGCATTCAACGCTAATGAAGGTATTGCATGTAATGTAGGTATGTCGGATGACAGTAGAATGAAAGATAGCTGATGACGATTGGCAAATACGGATCACCATGGATGAGCATCCACTTATAGAGTGGCCTCAATGTGGCCAATCAGCAGGATGACGACGAGGATGATGGTTGGGATGATGACAGTGCTATACTGCAGGTTGTAAAACTACGTCATTGGTAATGGATAAACTGAAATTGACACCATGGTTTGCATCACAGCGTGTGATTTGAATCTCATAGTAGGCCTAGTTGTATCATTTATGGCACATCTTGATTTTTTGTACGAGGGACTTGTCAGGGCAATTTGCTAACTATTTCGTAATGGTGAGTGGTGAAAAAGAAAACTATATGATAATGCGAGGATGCAGGTCAATTACAAATACTCATGCACTACCCGGGATTCGAACCCACATCTTCTGCGCCAGCGCCGTGCTCTCGATCCTCCTTCCTAACTTCCATGAGCTCCTGCAAAATGTGCATTAAATTCAAGGTGACAAGATCATTTGTTTGTACTTGGCTGGGATCGATATTTGATTCGGTGATCAATTGTGTATGTCAGGAAGATTACTCTCACGATTAAAAATGATTATAATACCTACTGGAGACGACAAGCACTATTGTAGATGTGTTTTTCGGTGTGGCCATTTTTTTTTTATGAATAACATGACCGATAATACAGTCGTATATCTTGTGAATGATAGTAATGGACAACACAACACATAACAATATGCACCATTTAGTGATAACTAAAAGCATGAAACATGTGCA
>JAMZAV010012136.1:0-20080 GCA_024449915.1 Sweltsa coloradensis
GTGAAGATTAGCGGTAATTAGCCCGATTATCCAGGTAATTTTGTGGACAGTTGGAACCTAGTGCGATCTAAGTTAGCCCAGAGGTTGGGTTTGAAGACCTAGCCACATGTAGTGGTGGTCCATTTGCTTATAACGACGTATTTTGATCTGAATTACGGGTTGAATCAGTTGAGTGTTCATATCTTGGTGGAACAAGTGCCGGGATTGTTAGCCGCCATTGCCGGGATTTGCAGTCCACCCCACATTGTGTGCAATGTCCGGGACTTTTGTACTACTGACGTATACTTTCGAGAAAGCATAGATTGCGAGTTTACGACTCTGCCACACTTGTAAGTAGAGATGAACTGAGCTTGATTCATTTGTGAGATAATTGGACATTTTGAGAGTGATAGTTTCCGTGAAGCGGATGAGAGAGAGACATTGTTAGCCGCCATTTTTAGCTACGTCATAAAATAGACCAAGCGACGCCATATTGGGACACGGTGGTCACCACTCACCACGATATCCCTCCGCGCTCCAGGGACAAGGGTGAACATATCTTTTAATGGAGAACTGTTTGATCGAATATTGCCGCGAATCCGGATATTTACTGTGAAGATTGGGTTTCAACTATAAGCCGAGCTATACTTGAACATTGGTGGGAATAAACCCGACACGTCATTGCGTTGCAACGCGACCTTGAACTGACCGTCGGAACTCGTTTGATACGACCGCGCATCAAGAGCTTCCGTGTTACGTGTGCGCGACGCGGGGAAGGCGAACAACGGAAACTACTGCGCATCGCTACGCTTCCAGTAGCTACACGCGAAGACTGGAGATCAACTACTCAAAACGTCGAACCAAGGACCTTGTATCCATACAGCGAGGGTTCTGATCCCTAGTCAAACTTGAACATCTAAACGATGAGTATCTAATCACATGTTATTTGATAGAGTATTTTCATAATTCATTCAGGCATTTGTAATGAGCCTTATTAAATAACATGGCGGTTTTGTAATCATTAGAAATCACTGATCAGTGCTAGGAGAACAGGGCATACCATCATTTGTATGCTATTTGTGTTTTTTTAGCTTTAATATACTTTCTTTCGAAGGTTTATTAATCTGTTATTTTTATCCAATATAAATCCAATATGTTCCCAAATTGACAATAATCCCGTCGTAATTTAATTGTGTCTAGATAAGGCCTACTCTTCAAGTAGGTAACTTGATTCTAGTATTTAACAAAATACTGTAACTTCTATGTTTTTTTAGTTGTATTTGTTTATCTTTTGTTTGAATTTTAATATTTACTATTTTTCTTCTCTCTGTGTTTCTCCGACTGGAGCTGAGTCGTGGCAACGTTAAGTCTGTTTCTAAATAAAATAGAACCCCGAGAAAATAAATGAGTCTAATATTGCTTTTCATTCCAAATCCAATCTAGTTATTTAATCTGTTTCTCTACAATTGGTACAGCAACGTGAGGCTTTAACAGTGCCTTGAGCTCGTATCTTGTCAATCAGTACTTCACAGTAGCGTGTATCACTTCAATTGGCGGCAAACGTGAGGCGTTGAAAGTATCTAGAAGGCTGTATCTTGTCAATTTTAAACACACATCCGTGACCAGGTAACTGAGAACACTGCTAACAAAATGAGCAATATCCATTACGATTTAAACCTACAAGAAATAATAAACTGAAAAATAGTCTGCCAATGTCTAGAAATTAGTTTTAACGACAATTGGATTTGATTTTGAAAAAATATTTTTTGTTTGTTATTTACCTGGCTGTGAAATGCCGTGCCCATCCATGCAAGGTCTTATCGAATATTGAACGTCAAGGTACCCCCGAACTCCGCTCGTAGATTGAGTAATCCTTGCAATATTTTTACGATATTTCGTACTGGCTATGTTTTCCATAGTATTGTCACAGATGATGGACTACACTGCGTTATATGCATTTCAAAACATGTTTAATAATTTTTAAAATACAATCCAGATATTACAAATCTTTCCCGACCAGGGAATTAAACCCACGTCTACCACATTTCGGCTATAAGGGCGCCTTAGCCAACTAGACTAGGGAAACGCCAAAGTCGTTGTTAGACGAGTGAGCGAGTCATGTGTTGAGTACCCGGGAACATTTGCATATTTAAGTTTGATAATTATATTCGTATAAATAAAAGGGTTTTTAAGTTTAGTTGTAATAAGGGCGCGTCCACTGTAAGGCCATAATGTGGCACTGTAGCCTTAGATAGGCTACATAGGCCTACGGTAGGGGAAAAAAGTAATGTTACCGGGTACTCAACACATGGCTCACTCACTCGTCTAACAACGACTTTGGCGTTTCCCTAGTTATAACGCTACTCGATTGGGCCTTGGCCGTGAGCATTGTCTGTATTGTTTGTATGTTAAATGTATGTTTGTCTGTCCGGTCCCATACGGCCGAACGGCCAAATAGATTGAGCTGAAATTTTAAACAGACATCCGTGACCAGGTAACTGAGAACTGCTAACAAAATGAGCACAATCCATTTCGATTTAAACCTACAAGAAATAATAAACTGAAAAATAGACTGCCAATGTGTAGAAATCATTGAACAATGGTTTCGATTTAGAAAAAAATATTTTTTGTTTGTTAAATAAATAAATAAACTGTATTTAGAGTCTACCCACTCAGTTATATAACTGATTTTCAGTGGGGGACAGTAAACCAAAGCGACCAAGCCAACCCTGTAGGTCCCGACGCAATCGACGAGTGAGCCTGAGTGAGAGAGAGTTATTTACCTGGCTTTGAAATGCCATGCCCATGCAAGGTCTATCGAATGTTGAACGTCAAGGTACCCCCAATTGCCGCTCGTAGATTGAGTAAACCTTGCAATATTTTCACGTATTTCGTACTGGCTATGTTTTCCTTAGTATTGTCACAGATGGTGGACTACACTGCGTTATATGCATTTCAAAACATGTTTAATAATTTTTTGGATAAGCGTAACAAAGATTCCATTTCACTACACTGGAGAAAAAAATCCGGATTTTTTTTTCTTTCTTTCTTTCTTTCTTTCTTTCTTTCTTTTTTTTGTATTTTTGTGTGTTTGTCAACACGATTCCGGCTAAACCGTTACTCCAATTGAGATGAAATTTTCTGGAGGCCTTCGAAATCTCTGAACTTAGAACTGCCACGTTTTTGAACGCAATCAAAAAATTATTTCTCATAAAAATTGCAATTTTACGAATTTTTTTGATTAAAAAAAAAAAATTAGACTTAATCACCTTGGACATGCTTTATCCGATTGTAATGATTTTTACAAAGAACCTTTATTTCATGAATTAATATATTCATGTGAAATTTGAGCATAATCAAAAAATTATTTCTCATGAAAATCACAGTTTTACGATTTTTTTTCGATTTTTTAACTTTCTTCAGCTTATAACACCTACATGCTTAATCCGATTGTAATGATTTATTTACTGAACCTTAATTTTATGAATTGATATGTTCGTGTGAAATTTGAGCGGAATAGGGAACCTAAGTTTTGAAGGCGGGAAGGAAATTGGTTCTCTCTGGTCTCAGCGCCCATAAGAATTAGCATGGTACGAAAATGTAACTCGCCGTATCTTTTGACTCGCACAAAAGAAATCTAAACCAATAACATCACAAGATGCATAATTCTGTGGAGAAGATGATGGCATTCTACTTTGCTCGATGACGCTTCCTAAATTCAAACTATTATGAGTTAAATGGACCCATGTTTGCGCGCTGTCGCAAATGTACTCTGACTGAGCGGCAACCTAAGCGAGACGCAGCCACGTTGTGTGCAGCTGTGGCATCCTCGCATACCACGCGCCTGTCCATGGTTGCTAAATGTACTTCGCATTCAAGATTTTGTTGGCACATTAAAGGATATTTTATTAGTAATGTATAATCTAGTACAACCCAGTGACCTCACAGTAGCCACAAAGCAAGTCGGATACCAAATGTTATGCTGATGCCTCGGACAAAATGTTTTTACGTGCTTTTTCATGAGCAGTTTGGAAGGTTTGGCAACAGTGTAAATGTAGAGTTCACTTCAACTCAAAACAAATGTCATTAATATTTGTGATAGAGCAGAGTTATGTATATCCACGCAAAGAGGAAAGATTATAGTTTCTTACAGTATGAATATAATTCCTGTCCGTGGTCGGGTTCTCGCGCTATCGCTTACGAAACATTTAGCACGGGTTAATCGCCTATACCTCGCTGACGGGAGAGAACCGGACAACGCCCACTTAGGTTCCCTATCGAAAAATTATTTCTTATGATATAAATATAAATCATTGGACTTTTTCACTGTTAGTTAACAAAATATTTATTTTAATGTGATATTTCGATTTCTTTACAGAAATCTTTATCAAACAAAATTAACAATTAAAAAACCACAACAGACAGGACAAAAAACATTTCACAAAATATTATAAATATGGCTGTGCATTAATACCAAATTATTAACAAAAAAGTTTATTATGAATAAAAATAAAAAACCAAAAAACAGAACATTAAATTGACAAGTTGGACAGTTATTGATGTATGAAATAAAGCTATTGATCAAGTGATGAAATTGATGGACAGAAACTTTTCCAAATGGCTGGATAATTAACACTAGGCACACTGATTGTATTGGCCACACATGAAATCAAACCAGCTTCCTTAATTTTCCGTGTTGTGGCATTAGACTCATGTGCAAGGATTGAAGCGTCTTCCCAATTAATATGATGATGATTTTCATAAACATGTTCTGCGAGTTTTGAAGTATCAATCTTATGTTGTTTCACATTGTTCTTGTGTTCTTTTATTCTTACCATCAAAGGTCTCTTGGTTTCACCAATGTATCTAGCATCACATTCGCAAGGTATAGAATAAATAACACCCTTAGATGACTGAACCTCATCCCTAGGTTTAGTCTTGGTGAGAATGCTGCGCAACGTATTAGACGAACTAAAAACAACTCTTATGCCATACGGAGCTAAAATGCGTTTGATCTTTTCTGAAAGATTCGGATAGTATCCAATGCAGACCGTTTTATAAATCCTAGGTTTAACCACCTCAATATCTTTACTCATCTCAACTCCCACAAGCCTAAAAATTGAACTGGAAAAAATATTTGGTGCTATGAAGAATAACGGATACTCAAATGACTGGTTAAAAAAGACTATTTTTCCACAAGATATCATCAAACCTGACATGAGTAAAGATATTGAGGTGGTTAAACCTAGGATTTATAAAACGGTCTGCATTGGATACTATCCGAATCTTTCAGAAAAGATCAAACGCATTTTAGCTCCGTATGGCATAAGAGTTGTTTTTAGTTCGTCTAATACGTTGCGCAGCATTCTCACCAAGACTAAACCTAGGGATGAGGTTCAGTCATCTAAGGGTGTTATTTATTCTATACCTTGCGAATGTGATGCTAGATACATTGGTGAAACCAAGAGACCTTTGATGGTAAGAATAAAAGAACACAAGAACAATGTGAAACAACATAAGATTGATACTTCAAAACTCGCAGAACATGTTTATGAAAATCATCATCATATTAATTGGGAAGACGCTTCAATCCTTGCACATGAGTCTAATGCCACAACACGGAAAATTAAGGAAGCTGGTTTGATTTCATGTGTGGCCAATACAATCAGTGTGCCTAGTGTTAATTATCCAGCCATTTGGAAAAGTTTCTGTCCATCAATTTCATCACTTGATCAATAGCTTTATTTCATACATCAATAACTGTCCAACTTGTCAATTTAATGTTCTGTTTTTTGGTTTTTTATTTTTATTCATAATAAACTTTTTTGTTAATAATTTGGTATTAATGCACAGCCATATTTATAATATTTTGTGAAATGTTTTTTGTCCTGTCTGTTGTGGTTTTTTAATTGTTAATTTTGTTTGATAAAGATTTCTGTAAAGAAATCGAAATATCACATTAAAATAAATATTTTGTTAACTAACAGTGAAAAAGTCCAATGATTTATATTTATAACGTTACTACCTGTTATATAGTTTCATTTTTTATAATTTCTTATGATATTGCAATTTTACGATTTTTTTTCATTTTTAAAATTTCTTCAACTTGTTATACCTACATGCTTTATTCGATTGTAATAATTTTTTCATAGAACCTTAATTTTGTGAATTAATATATTTGTGTGAAATTTGAGCTTAATCGAATAATTATTTCTTGAAAATCGCAATTTTACGCTTTTTTCGTGTTTAAATAATTACGCTCATCTAACAACGCGCCTGAAAAAGCGTTTGCGAAGCTTCCTAGTAAAATACAATCCAGAAATTACAGGGACAAAACACGGGTAACAGACGTACCTTCAGACAACATTTTTGTATTAACAAACCTAACTGTATTGTTATTCATTCATTAAAAAGTCATTGTAAGTATATGGATGAATAGGAAATAAGATGAGCTTTCTCATGATATAAACATTTTTACTGTACGATATCAACTTTACTCGATACAGGGATCGTAACATGCGGTAACAGACGTACTTTCCTTGGACGCGTGTTTTTACAGTAAGCTAGAAATGATTAAAACTCTGTGATTATTGCATTCAAAATAAAAAACCTTCACATACAAAATAGCTATAAGATAGTAGGTACCGGTACTTTAATCAGATTCACAAGTCACTTCATGTGTATTTTCAAGTATGCTGCCTACTATGCAAGAAGTAGGCTGGTAACAGACGTACCAAGTATGGTAACAGACGTACCTTGTCTGAATTCTAACGGGTATTTTATACTAAATATCATAAATCATGCTTCCTTTTGTGGTAAAAGTTAATCAAATCTTCAAATATAATTACTCTGTTCAATATTGGTCAGTTACATCCAGATATATTCTTTTTTGGACAACTGTTTAGGCATTACTGGTAGGCCTACGTCAGAAATTAGTAAACGTCTGTGATTGTCGCATGAATACAAAATCGCTACAAGATATTAGGCCTACCTCCTACTTATATACAAATAACTTCATATGAATTTATAAGGATATTGTCTAATCTTAAAGAAATAGGTGGTAACAGACGCACCTTGTAGGAATAAAAAATTGCATATTTTAACAGATTTCCTTTGCTACCTGGTCAAACCAAAACATTCATTTATTCTGTTCCATTACATTGATCAGTTAACACCCCTAGATATGAAACATCAAACTTTGTTTCCAACATTCAGTAAAATTGAATTTCTAAAGTAGTATGGCAATGACTTCTGTTATCCATCACAGGAAGGGGGAGAGTTTCCACAATGGTGTCAATATCCGCGTATGAAACTGGCTCCTCAACTGTAAATATGTAGGCCTACTATGATTTGGGTACCTATATGGTTTTCAAGTAATTCACCTGAACTCTAGCTTCCAAATAATCTGTAAAATTTTGGTTGCCAACAGTTGTGTACCACCATACTAGTTATTTTATGATAATTTGACAGTTACAAATGCACCAATTCTAATTCTTGGTGCATCACCGTTATTTAAATATCTACCAGGTGTTAAGATTCTTCTAGTGCAACAGCTTGTCCAAGTTGACTTCAATTCCAGAGGAATAATCTTTGATACTGAGATACTTAACTTAGAAACTTTGAAATAATGTACCGTACACTGTAGGCCTACCTAAAACATGCTAATGGAAGCAATTATTTACAAGAGAGCTTTCAACCTACGACTCTAGTGGTATTTTTACAAACTTTTATGGACATACAATTTAAATAATAATATCGGATATAAGAAATGACAGTGGTAACAGACGTACCATTGGTACGTCTGTTACCGTTCAAAGTACGTCTGTTACCACAATTTATCAACTAATCATAAAGTTAGACCATCAAAAAAATTACTTCATATTCATATCCATAAACTAACTTATAAAGCAAATTTTTGAAGATATTGAACTGTTGAGTCACTCAGAACAAGAACTTTAGGAACTTTTAGTAACAGACGTACCAATCCAATTTTAAAAAAAGATACAGACCTCCCATATTTTAATAGCACATGTTGGGATATATACTATGCTGGTAATAAGTTGGTGCATATATGTAGAACCAAATTAGTAATGCATTTTGTAGCAATCTAATTTTCTTTAATCACTTTTCTTGGCTTTCAATTGCTATTGTAAAATGTAAAAAAAACAAAAAACAAAACATCATTGCACTTATTGTGTCATATTATAAAATATACTAGGAAAACGCCTAAGTCCCGCCGCGTTGTTGGATGAGCGTCATTGGTGCATTGAGCTGCCATGTGTTATGCAGATTTTCTGTCGTTCTGTGGAAAAATCATTACGTACTTAGTTGAATTTTTTAAAATTAAATTAAATTAAATAAAAAATTAACTTTAATTTTTAATTTTTTTTAAATTAATTGTAATAATTGTTAAAAAAAGAAAAAAATCGTAAAATTGCGATTTTTATAAGAAATAATTTCTTGATTGCACTCAAATTTAACACTTATCTATTAATTCATAAAATTAAGGTTCTGTGAAAAAATCATTACAATCGGATAAAGCATGTAGGTGTTATAAGTCAAAGAATTGTTTTAAAAAAGAAAAAACCCTTAAAATTTCGATTTTAATGAGAAATAATTTTTCGATTGCGCTCAAATTTCACACGAATATCTTAATTCATAAAAAAAGGTTCTGAGCAAAAATCATAACAATCAGGTAAAGCATGTAGGTGTTATAAGTAGAAGAAGTTTTTCAAAAATCGCAAAAAATCGTAAAATTGCGATTTTAATGAGAAATAATTTTTCGATTGCGCTAAAAAACGTGGCAGTTCTAAGTTCAGAGATTTTGAAGGCCTCCATAAAATTTCATCGCAATTGGAGTATCGGTTTAGCCGGAATCGTGCGGACAAACAGACAAAAATACAAAAAAAAAATAAAAAACATTCCGGATTTTTTTCTCCAGTGTAGTGAAATGGAATCTTTGCTTCGCTCGCTACGCTCATCCAATAAATGCAATTCCATTGAACTCTTGTGATTCTGAAAGAATAAGCTTTAAGCTTTAATTTGATGTATGACACATATATGTAGCTTTAAATTTATATTTTGGCTATGAGGTTGATAAAATCATGTTTTTGCCCTACAAAATCTTTCCCGACCAGGGGATTGAACCCACGTCTCCCACATTTCGGCTATAAGGGCGCCTTAGCCAACTAGACTAGGGAAACGCCAAAGTCGTTGTTAGACGAGTGATTGAGTCATGTGTTGAGTACCCGGGAACATTTGCATATTTAAGTTTGATAATTATATTCGTATTAG
The DNA here is from genome assembly GCA_024449915.1 of Sweltsa coloradensis. NCBI lineage: Eukaryota > Metazoa > Arthropoda > Insecta > Plecoptera > Chloroperlidae > Sweltsa > Sweltsa coloradensis. The sequence continues at coordinate 9,274 of JAMZAV010012136.1, forward strand.
GGATGTCAAAAAAGCGTGTATTTCACTAAACGTTTACACCCAACCCAAAAAAGCGTGTACACGTTTACGTCTACAGGCGCTATATCTGTGTTTACTTTAATTTTTGATAAGACATATATTCTACGAACATTACTTGTTTTCTGGATAATAATTGACTCCCACAAGCACCAAGTAATAAAGAGCCCTTCCGGAGTCCCTAATGATTCGAATTTTATTGAGTTGGCCTACGGCAGACAACACTACAAGTCGAGAAGACGTATAATTTGAGAGTTGCCGGATGGTTGGGAAGGGGGGTGGGGAGAGTAGTCAGGCGGCTGATGTGGCGCTTGCTGCTCTGTGCACTGCCCGCGTGCCCGCTTGCTGGCCAGTGGCCGGACGCACACTGCACAGAGCGATTGAAATGACGTGAGCAACTACAGAGTAGGCGTAAGAATATTTATTGGAGATTAACGAAACAAGTAATTGAAGATAATGTAATTAGTAAGATTTATTTTGACAAATGAACGGCCGTGCGTGCGATCATTACAACACAGTAGTTTGGCAACATTTTGTAGGGCTACATCTCGAGTATCTGCAAGAAAGAAGGAACGGCAAAGCCTCTTGCTTTGTTCATTCATTGCCGACTACAATTTTCGATGTTTCTACGCAATCGAGCCTCGAGGTGAATAGGAGAAGGGGTTGAAATAGGAGACTATTTCGCCGCTCGCGCTTAAATTGACTCACGAGAAAACATCGTTCGGCGGGTCGCACACAGGATAAAAATAGTAATTACATAAAAACGTTTACCGATCACGAAAAAAACGGGACACGTTCACACGTACCATCCCTAATTCGTATAAATAATAGGATTTTTAAGTTTAGTTGGTTGAAGGGCACGTCAACTGTAAGGCCATAATGTAACACTGTAGCCTAAGATACCGTATTTACTCGATTATAGGCCGCCCTCAAGTAATAGCCGCACCCTTATGTTGACCACTCAGATTTTAAAGAGTTGGCTATAAATACTATTGACAAATGGCTTCGCATAATGGCCGCACCTCACTATTTAAACTTGATATTATTTTTAAATATACCTGAGGCCTATACTCGCATAAATACAGTAGGCTAGATAGGCCTAAGGTAGGGGAAAAAAGTAATGTTACCGGGTACTCAACACATGGCTCACTCACTCGTCTAACAACGACTTTGGCATTTCCCTAGTTAATTTATTAGGGTGATTGTTAAGTGAATGTCTATGGGATTTTAAAGAAGACTCAAATCTTTGCTTTCGCATTAACGACTGAAGAAATCCTCCTGGATTGATAGTAGAGGAACGGGATTCGATCCCGTGACATCCCGAATTGAGTCTCGCACGCGATGCGTGAGCTAACTCTGTCGGTGTGCCAAGCTTTCAACCCGGCACCTATCCCCGAAGCGGCGGCTTGATCAAATGATAAAAATGATTTCTAGTAGAAACCTTCGCAATTTGTAGATATCGATAACGGGCACCTTTTGTTGCTGACGATTTAATGTGTATGAGAAATAACACCATTCAACAATGGAATAGCAACAAAATGAAACCCTGTCTTCTTATTTTCATCAACATAGGAAATTATGGATATTACGACGTTATACACTGGCTAACTTGTCCCGTCGTGAGACTGGTCAACTACAATAAAAGTAACTGACTAGTTTACTCTTTTCCTTGTTGTGTATATATCGGAACAATAATGTTGGTTGTCGGTCTCCTAGTGTGTTTTATTTCAAACTGTTGTATTTACGAACGAATCCACGAGTAGTGATGAGGAACACTGATTTGATTTAGTTCATAACAAATTGCTGTTTAGCTTGTTGAGTAGTCAATAGTCAATCAATGGAATGAATGAATATGCATAGTGAGAGAAACCTATTCGAGCTGCCACATCAGATATACATCGCACGCACACGCGCGTGCACACACGCACACACTAGTCAGATAAAACATATACACAGCAGATAGTAGTTTTCTTCATCTAAACAAAGCTCTCATCCTGTGTTGTTTTGAAATCGTAACTAGGCAAGGAGAATGAGATACGACAAAGCATGACAAGTATCCGGATTGTTTGGAATCTCCTGACATGTTCATAGATAATGGATTACCTGTAGGAACTATTATTATCAGGTGTAAATGTATACCATCATTTAGCGGGGTGAGGGTTGTACCAGAATTGACTATTTCTGAAACTATTACATTCCCGCCGCACGCCCACAGTTTCTACCGTATTTACTCACTTATAGGCCGCCCTCGAGTAAAGGCCGCACCCTTATTTTGACCACTCAGATTTTAAAGATTTGTATATAAATACTATTGATAAATGGCTTCACATAATGGCCGCACCCCACTTTTTGAACTTGACAATTTCAAATATACCCGAGGCCTATACTCGCATAAATACAGTACTCTTACAATAATTTTTCCTTACTCTAATGCAGAAAGCTCATGGTTCAAACCATAGCTGGGTATAGAGGTATTTAACTCGTCCATCAATTATGATATAACTTGGCTTATTATAGAACTGTGATTTATTTGGCCGTCGCAGCAAAGGAGCAGATAAGTAATTGTATAATCCCTCCAATGAGATTCAGTTCGTGTTACATTGCAAATTGAGTAAACTATAAATGCAAGTTGAGTTTATTTATTAATGTTTAAATTTCCCCACTCATCAACTGCCAAAGAAACCAATTTGAAAGTCATTGAATCTAACGCCCCCACCCCTTTGTACAACACTTTCCCATGCCCTATTATAATTATTTATGTTGCAGAAAATTGGGCAATGTAGAAGAGTAGAGTAGAGTAGTTTATTTACCAATTGATACATACATAGTACATATATGGGTTTTTGGTTGAAACGAATATTGTGAATAGGGAATACTCCAAAAATTTATTTTTAATATATTCGTAACGTAGGGGCTAGTTACTATAAAAAAACAATTCTCCAAAAAAGTCCGTCAAAAATTGTTTTTTACTTGGTTTTATGAGGGTGTGAATATTCGTGTTTAAATTCCGCGCGTAAACAGGCCTTGCTGGCTGTGAAGTACAACTATTTCCCGTTTTGTCCGTCTGCTGGTAGGTAGCAGCAGCAGTGCTCAGCCGCTAAATTGTACTTGGGCCGTATCACCCTGTCACACCGCACTGTGCTCATTTAGCCGCGGAAAGGTTAGCAAATTCGGCCTAACAGTCGCACCCACAGCCGCGTAGCTCGCCAGCTGAGGTAGACATCTTGAGCAAATGTTTATATTGCTGTCAGTCTGCCCTGTCTGCCCTGTCACACGCATTTCTAAGACCGGTTAAAGGTATGTCTAATCGGCCTACGTACCGTTATTGTTTGGTCCCGATGTGCCCAAATACCTCAATAATAACACCAAAATATAAAATATTCATTTATGTGCCGAAAGACCGACAAAATAAGTGGTTCAGGGCATCGAGAAGGGACATTAAAAGTTGGCCTGGTGTCAACACATCAATGTATGTGGTGCTGTGAAGATCACTTCAAGTAGTTCTCTAGGCCCTAGTCTAGCCCTAAGTTTTTTCAATCGATAAATATACTAGTGTTAAACCCACTCTTACTTACGGTCCGGGTTTATTAAAATTAGGCGATGGTGGTGATCTAGACTATAGGCCTAGGTGGAAGATGTTGCTAGGAGACAAGTTTGAAGCGACGATAACACGGTTTAAATTAACTGAATTTAATAATGAAATGTAAAATACAATAAAGTAAATAATATTCACATAACTGTTACATAACAGTTTACTTGCGTTGGTAAACTCAACCTTGTACGTCTGTAATCTTGCTAAATGTTTTCTCTCGGTCGCTTGGACTACGATTTTTCTCTCGATCTGCCCCCTACCTTCTTCACAAGCTTTTTCTAGCCTAATTCTCCACGCCAGTTCCTCCTCGCGTCACTGTTGATTTTCCGCTCGGAAACTTTCCTCTCTCGCTCGCGCTAGCTCGAGGTCTCGGATTCGAGTCTCTTCCCGTGCCTTTTCGGCTTGCTCGTGTTTCGCATCCCATCTGTCCATGACACTAAAGAACATGCGTTCGACGTTAGTGGTGACTCTCTCTTCCACTAGCTCCTCATTTTTATGCAACGCTTCCAGCAGTTCTTGTTTGGTTACGACTGAAGTGTCCTCCGATGAGACGGATGGAGTAACCTCCCTATCTACGCTGCTGCTTTCTAGGGTGGTAGCCTCGCCTTGGGTCTTGTTTCCCGACTTGACGCTGGCCGTTACCGAACATTCCCGAATCACTTCGTGCACTCCCGCGTCCGTTACTCTCACATATTCTACGCCTGGCTCCGCGATTGCCCTAGGCACTGCTGCGCTTCTTCTCGTTTCCCTTCCCGCCATTTTGTCCGATTAACAATTACTCCTACTTCACACCTGCGTGCTGCACTCGGCAAGCTACGCGACTAACAATCCCGGGTTATCCGTGACGATTGACCTCGTGGCCCCACGTACGGGTGACACTAACCGAAATCGGATCTTACACGCCTATCCGGACTGATTCTAGAGCCCAATGCTGGTGGTGTCCCTGTACTATTCTTAAGCCCTGCACAGGCCCTCTCGGGGTTGGACCTATGCTGCTCTAAACAACGATTATACAAATCAAGTATCAAGTAATGATAAAGTGCTCTCCTAGCTAGCTCAGGGGGAGGCCCTCTTACTCGGCGGGAAAACTCAAATAAACGCAATAACCTAGCAGAACAAGACATGAAATGGTGGTGATGACAATGAAGAGGTGACCTGTTGGGTACGACTTCCCGTTTAGAAGCGTACTCAACCTTACCCAGTGCGCCAGCGCTGCGCCTCACTGCTGCAGAGCTCCACGTCCTTGAATCAGCTGGGCGTTCCACTCGTTCTTAAATCTACCACTAGATCTATGAATCACGCTTATGCGCTAGAGATATGTGAATAACTGAAGGCTGTGCAATTAAAGAAATGATGTGATTGGGATGGAAGGTCGTTTGCATGCCCCTGATGAATTGAGAGATGTTAATTCGGATATCAAAAGATTACTTTAATGAAGTTAAATGATGCAAACATGTGAACAGAAAATGAATTTAGAATTGAAGTTTGGATCCAAAGCAAAAATTGAATAAATGATAACCGCGAACATACATAAAACAATACAATCAGTCTTACTCTAAATCAACCAAAGTTTGTACTCAACGCTATCTTGATGTATGATGCTGCAGTAATACGGGTTGGGACGATGCCCTCTACTTGGTACGTTCGTAGGTAGCTTAGGCGCTCGGTAGGCGCTCCGGACCCTCAGGGCGAATTCCACAGTGGTGGACCGGCCTCATTCCCATCTTGGCGTCCTGGGTGGGCCTCGAAGTGGAATTGTAGAAATGGTACTTACTCAGCATGTAGACAGGGTAGGCAAGATAAAATAGGCGTTGAACCGGTACAAATAAATAACGATTCGGTTGATCCGATGCCTAGCCACGATTTCGACCACGTGGTGTATGATTTAGTGTTCCGACGTAAAAAGAGCCCTCAACTTAGGGATATTCAATTATGTGCATGTAGATTGCCACTCCCGATCTAATAAAAACTGTAAAACTTTAGTTAGAATGACCATTATCTCGCTGGTGTCGTCGACTGCCCGGTGGCGTCGGTTGTATTGCGGCTAACATATATCTGGTGGGTCACCTGAAAACACTCCCGATTTCTCCGAATTGATCGTAATTAATGTTGTATTTAAATCAAAGCCATAACCCTTGCACATGGAACCGCTCTCTTATGCGTTGAGAGGCGTGTGGTTCCATTGCACTCGTAGATCGACTTCGCCTGCTTGATAGGCCCGCACTCGGAAGATACGTGAAAAGCGTCTTGCTCGTCTGAAGACTTGTATCTTAGTGAACGAGGTGTTCCTCGCGCTCTCGTCACAAAATCTTCCCTGTTCGGTGGCCGGGGCTGTGAGGTAGGCCATTGTCCTTGGCTGCATCCACCCCGTTCTGACCTCTGATTGGTTGCTACGTGGAGAAACTAACACACTTACTTGGCCAACTCAGCCTGCCTCGCCACATTCCAATCAAAGCCTGCCTGGTTTTGCAGAGATTTAGACACACAAAAATCACCCCGTTGGTACCGCAAATAACATTGCTGACCATTAGCCACTTCAGACTTATCGCACAAGCCTAGGCTACACTCATATGACCTTAGCCATGATCACTAGCTCTCCTCTTAGGATAAGCTTAATTTACATAGACATGTGATTTATGCAAAAATTACGTAAAACTCGAAATTAATTATGCAAATATGAAAAATATGAAAATTTTAGGTTTCAAAAACTGAAAAATAGGGACTAATATGGCCGCCCAGGGCTGTACAGTTAGGCCCTACAGTCGTTATTGTTTTTGTCTTTGTCAGAATGTGAAAAACGATAAGTCCTTATCACACTTCTGATATGTTGAAACCCACTCTTACTTACGGTCCGGGTTTATTAAAATTAGGCGATGGTGGTGATCTAGGCTATAGGCCTAGGTGGAAGATGTTGCTAGGAGACAAGTTTGAAGCGACGATAACACGGTTTAAATTAACTGAATTTAATAATGAAATGTAAAATACAATAAAGTAAATAATATTCACATAACTGTTACATAACAGTTTACTTGCGTTGGTAAACTCAACCTTGTACGTCTGTAATCTTGCTAAATGTTTTCTCTCGGTCGACACGGTGCTGACCCTGTGGCGGTCGTCGGTAAAGTCATTGAGCGTCGCATTGCTAAAAACCAATTGCACATCCTGCAAGAAAACATGGCTGATAGCAAGCACAGCCTTATAAATAAAAATATTGCTAACACTAGGGAAACGCCAAAGTCGTTGTTAGACGAGTGAGTGAGCCATGTGTTGAGTACCCGGTAACATTCCTTTTCTTCCCCATAACTTAGGCCTCCCTAGCCTATCATAGGCTAGAGTGGAGCATAATGGCCTTACAGTTGACATACCCTTATACCAACTAAACTTTAAAACACTATTATTTATACCAATATAATTATCAATTTTAAATGCAAATCTTCCCGGGTACTAACACATGACTCGCTCACTCAAACAACGAAATTGGCGTTTCCCTAGTCTAGTTGGCTAAGGCACCCTTATAACCGAAATGTGGGAGACGTGGGTTCAATCCCCTGGTCGGGTAAGATTTTGTAATTTCTAGATTGTATTTTTAAAATTATTAAACATGTTTTGAAATGCATATTACGGAGTGTAGTCCGTCATCTGTGACAATACTATGGAAAACATAGCCGGTATGATATACGTGTAAAGATTGCAAGGTTTACTCAATCTCCGAGCGAAATTTGGGGGTATCTTGAGCCTGCCAGATTCGATAAACCTTGCATGGGCACGGCATTTCACAGCCAGGCAAATAATCAAAAACTATTTTTTCAAAATCAAATCCATTGTCATTAAAATAATTTCTGAACTATGGCAGCCTATTTTTCAATTTATTATTTCTTGTAGAAATCGCAATGGATTGTGCTCATTTTGTTAGCAGTTCTCAGTTACCTGGTCACGGATGTCTGTTTAAAATTTCAGCTCAATCAATTTGGCCGTTCGGCCGTATGAGCCTGGACAGACAAGACATACAGACATTGAACAGACACATTAGTCACGACGAAACCCGATCGAGTAGCATTATAGACTTTGTTTCGCTGCGCTCACTCGTCTAATTATCTACGGCCAAGGCCGACAAGAATAGGCCTAGCCTAGGCTATGTTAGGTCTATGCTCTAGGCTAGGCTAGGGCTAGCTTGTGTTTGGTTAATACAGGCTCGCTAGGGCTAGCCAACTTCACTGTTAGGCCTATAAGAATGTTAACAACTAGGAAACGCTCAGTTGGACGCATTGATAAGCGAGCACGTGGTATAGCTAGACCCACATTGCACATTTTTAAAAATTTAAAAATTTGCGACGTTCGCTGTCCACGGAGCCATGTTTCCAATATTATTTATTATTGGCAAGGTAAAACCCGTGGGTAAACCTTTACTTTGTGGATAAAATCCACCTCCATCTAGAGGACCTTGACATAATTTCTTTAGGAAAACTATTTTAACTCTTCGGTAACATTAACAAATAACACACTGGTTCCTCGATAGTATTTTGATTACTTCTAGGTGGCAGTGCATAGTGGCCAGCTACCTCATGCGACTTTTCGTTGCCATGGTAACGTTATTTTTGTTAAAATGTTATTTCCATCTACACTACTTATCGGATCAAAATAAAATAACATATTCGTGACCGGACGGACATTCTAAATGATTTGTCCACCTCAGATTTTGTCGCCGTTTAGTTTGAAAAAAAAACTTTTGATTAATTTTAACCCATTGGAGCTGACTTACGGAACCGTTCCGTATTCCACGAGTCTGGCCCAAAAACCGACATACGGAACAGTCCGTGTCCGTTCCGTTCGTCTTTGAATTCGCGCCAAACCAGCGTAGTTCAGTCAATCTCACACAGGTAGCAGCACTTTATGGAGGCTTACTCTTTTACCGACGTGGTTTAATTTTTTCCACGATAAATTCTCGAACACGGCCATTTCACAGACGACTACAAATAATACGAAGGCCTACAAATTGTCAAGGCGGTGCGCCGTAACAGAAATAGGCTTCTCAGCTGTTGTTTACTTCGTAAAACTGACGTAAAGCTCCTCAATGTTACGAGATGGCAATTGTGCTGAATTTCCAATGAGAGTGATATATTGTGAGATTCAGGAAGTGTTGTTGATTAGCTTGCAAATGATGCAAGCATAATAATGATGTGGATGAAGACTATAGTACTTCTAACCAAGATAAAATAAGACGATGACACAAGTAGGGTTAGTCTAGGGCTGGCGGGAATATAAACTAGAAAAGCAAAGCATATGAACTAAAAACAATAGGCCTAGGCCTTCAATTTTTTGCATTCATGCGATTTCGGTCCGTAGGCAGGGTGCGGCTGGGTGCCATCCCCCGTAATACGGATTTAACTGGTTCCGTACGGGCCAAATAAGCAAAATCAACTGATGGCTCAATGGGTTAATGTAACTTTGTAACTTTTTGAACAATTTTGCCACAAAACTAATGGCATTCAATCCAGATCGAAGCTTGCGGATCTTCCAAATTTCAACTCTATCCGAGCCTCCGTTCGAACGTTATGGAGAGACATACAAACTCGTTGCCATGGTATCGTTACTTTTGTTAAAATGTAATTTCCATCTACACTACTTATCGGATCAAAATAAAATTAACATGAACGTGACCGGATGGACATTCTAAATGATTTGGCCACCTCAGATTTTGTCCCCGTTTAGTTTTTAAAAAAACTTTCAATTAACTTTAATGTAGGCCTAACTATTTAACTTTTTGAACGATTTCGCCACAAAACTAATGGCATTCAATCGAGAACGAAGCTTGCGGATGGTCCAAATTTCAACTCGATCCAAGCCTCCATTCGAACGTTATGGCGAGACATACAAACAAACAAAAAAATAACAAAAAAACAACAACAAAACCAGTGACTATTTTTTCCAGCAGAGTCAAATGGAAATGCTCGCTTCGCTCGCTTAATTATGTCGGCCTAGAATGCCTAACAGACCAAAAAATGTAAATTGAGGTTTCCGATTAGTAGGCTTTGCATAGGCCAAGGGCCTAGCTTTCAACCACTGCCTCCTGGATGTCACTCGTCCACTGAATTTCTTAGCGGCGAGCAGAGTCGATAAAGAAGTTTCCCCGTTAAACTTCCTTATCGACTGCTAACGGCAAGCGTGTAGTGCAGCACGCGCACGGAGATTGTTTCAACTATTACAACGTTATGGAATCCAGAGTGTTTTTGTCCCGCTTCGCCACTAGCCAATTTCAAACCTTCATAAGTTCGCCAAAAATCGTCAGTTTTTAAAATAAATTTATATTTGTGAATATTTCTTATTATTTTTATGTTAATTACAAAAATGTTGCATTGTATTGTATTGTATTTATTAGCGTCACATGATACATTCAGTATTGGTGCACAGAGTGGCACCTAAAAATTGAGACTTGTCAATAAATATTAAATAGAAATAACATGACATACCTAGACCATTGATTACACAGGCACACACAAATAAAGGGAAAAAAACACATTAAAACACCATGTCAAAACAAAATGTTAAAATGTAAAAAGTGCTACACCACAGGTTATATATGATCACAGAAACAGTTCACCAGGAGAATAAAATGTGCTACACCACAGGTTAAATGAGATCACAGAAAAGTTCATCAGGAGAATAAAATTGCTTGATGTTAAATTTCTTCCAGGCTTCTTGTGAAGGTTTACTAAAAAGTTAGTTAAACAGATTGAACAGTTCATCAAGAGAATAAAATGAATTTAGTATTAAAAATTCTTCCAATCTTCTTTTGAATAAATTTCTGTTGGTACTATTGATGATTTCCCTTGGCAGTATGTTAGTCACCTTAATCCCGAGGTGTAGAGGGCTGTGGTCAAAGCGGTGTAATCTATGTCTTTCAATGAAGATGTTACCAGCTCCTCTAGTGTTATGGTCATGTCTTGCTGCTGCTGCTGCTGCTGTAGTAAGATGAGGGTTATCACGAATGTATAAAACCACCGACATTATATGCAAGTTAGTTTAAGTATGAATTTTCATGGTTTGGAACCAAGTCCTACATGAATCTCTGGGTCGCAGCCCTGCCACTGTGCGTAATGCTCTTTTCTGTAGTCTGAATACTCGCAGCCATCCTGTCCCTCTCCCCAAAACATCACCCGTTTGAGGTGGGATGCACCAAGTCCTACATGAAATTAAACGAGT
>JAMZAV010012137.1:0-19870 GCA_024449915.1 Sweltsa coloradensis
GCTATTATCAAAATCATACAAAGATCAATCCACAATCCGTTATTGATTCTTCTTGCGCTTTTAACATCTGACCCACATTGTCCCTCGTTGACTCCTTTTCCCGTGTACTCCATCCCTGTGCCCACAGGGTTCTTGGGGTCGGCCGTCGTGTTCGGATAGAAGTTGAACCCTGCGAAGTTCGTTTGGATTTTGCCGATGTCACTGGTGAGGACGAAGGGCATTTGGATAGGCGGCTTCTTGGCGTCGGCCAAGACCCTGATCGGGTTTCCCGGGAGGACGGTCAACGCCCGACTTGGCGTGATTGTGCATCCAGGCCATCTTCCCTAAAGAGGTTAATCAGACTGTTAAAGTTACGGCTACTTGACATTTGAAAGTAGTTAGGGGAGCCATTTCTGCAGTTTTTTGACTAAAATTTACTTAAGTTTAAATTTAGTTCATGTGCAAACTGTGTGTGACACGGGTGGCAAAACGGCCAGTTTATGCTTAGCGTCACCTAATAACTGCTAACCTGATCAGTGACTGCTGATATCTTTTAAAATGATTGAAACTAAATTTAAAAAAATTATATATTATATATATGTTTAAAACTTGGCTTTGTTTGTGTGGGGTGTGTTTGTTAATAACGTGTGTAGAGCAGATTGCACTGCCTATTAGACTGCACATGAAATGAACTTGGAGAAATACAAACCATCTCTGAAACCCCATAGAGTTGGGAAATATGATGTTTAAGCTTGGCTTTATAGTAGGCGACTATGACTCTTTTTATGTTAGTACTTAAGACAGAAATTAATAAAAGTGACTACACCGGGGTTTGAACCCGGACCTTAGCTTCCCGGGGAATATGCTCTTACCAACTGAGCTATGCGGCCACCAATTTAAAACTGTCTAATTTTTGGTCTGTTTTGTACATTGTTAATAACGTATGTAGAGCAGTTTTGCACTGCCTATTAGACTGCACATGAAATGAACTTGGAGAAAATACAAACCATCTCTGTAACCCTAGAGTTGGGCTAAGAGTAAGCTAAGGTGCGGGTTTAAACCCGGTGTAGTCACTTTTTAATTTCTGTCTAAGTACAAACATAACAGCGCCCATAGTCGCCTACTATAAAGCCAAGTTAAACATCATATTTCCCAACTCTATGTTTTACAGAGATGTTTGTATTTCCTCCAAGCTAATTTCATGTGCAGTCTAATAGGCAGTGCAATCTGCTCTACACACTTATTAACAATGTACAACACAGACCAAAAATTAGACAGTTTTAAATTGTGCCGCATAGCTCGTTGGTAAGAGCATAGCCCGGTAAGCTAAGGTCCTGGTTCAAACCCCGGTGTAGTCACTTTTTTAATTTCTGTCTTAAGTACTAACATAACAGCGTCCATAGTCGCCCTCTATAAAGCCAAGTTTAAACTCATATTTCCCACTCTATGGTTACGAGATGGTTTGTTTTTCTCCAAGCTAATTTCATGTGCAGTCTAATAGGCAGTGCAATCTGCTCAACACACTTTATTAACAATGTACACACAGACCAAAAATTAGACAGTTTTAAATTGGTGGCCGCATAGCTCAGTTGGTAAGAGCATATGGAAAAGAAGGTAAGAACATAGAATCAACGTACTTAGTGGGGATATTGGACATCATTTACCAGCATATCTAGTAAAAAACACATCAATATCCCTGAGGAACAAGTTGACCAGTGTTTTTGAGAAAGCCGGAACATATCCGGGTGAAGAAGATTTCAGATAAATATGTGAAGACTATTTGGATACCATGAAACAAAGATTGAAAGCTCTAGCGGCACGTTTAAAAAGATATATGCAGTGTAGCAGGAGACACGAAGAAAACAAATTGTTTAAGAATAATGAGAAACTCTTTTATCAGAAACTAGGAAACAAAGTTGTGGTTGACAACGACAATATTCCTCCTCCTACTAAAGAAGCCTTGGAGGAATATCGGAGTGACATTTGGTCAAAACTAAAAGATTTTAACCGCGAGGCCGAATGGCTTCCTCACATAGAACAAAGAACAGATGAAATTGAGGAAATGCCGGATATAGTAGTAAATATAGACGACATCACATATGCAATAAAAAAAACTCATAATTGGAAAGCTCCTGGAGTAGAACGAAATACAGAACTTTTGGTGGAAAAGACTAACGCCAGTGCATTGTAACTAAAGGATTTTTTAACCAAGTACTTCACGACCCATCACTTGTTCCAGGATTCTTTACTCAAGGTATAACAGATATGATATTCAAGACGGGAGACAGATCGGGAACCCCAAAAATTATAGCCCATCAGTTGCTTGTCAACCATTAATAAAATTTTAACATCAATCTTTACCTGAAATTAACACAACATTTATCAGAACATAAAATTTTTAGCGTGGAACAGAAAGGATGCACACAAAATGCACGGGGATGTAAAGAGCGGGCTTATAATTGACAGTATTGTTACAAAACATGCAAATGCAAAAAGAGGAATCTATCAGTTATATAGACTACAAAAAGCTTTTTGATTCGGTTCCCGCCGATTGGTTAATCAAAGTTCTTGATTTGTATAAGGTAAATCCACAGTTGATAACGGTGCTTAAGCATCTAATGAATTCGGGGAAAATTAATATAATACTAAAAACCAATTCAGATTCTGTTCATATTGAAAATATAGCAATAAAGAGAGGGATCTTCCAGGGGGACACTCTTAGCCCTCTATGGTTTTGTCTCGCATTAAACCCAGTATCAGAGCTATTTAATCAAACAAATGCGGGATATCGCCTTACTGTAAAGAAATAATGACAAGGAAAAACACTAACACTATAAAATCAAGGCATTAAATGCATGGGCTTTACCAATCTTGACCTTTTCATTTGGTATTGTAAAGGGTAACCTGTCAGAGGTGGACTTGATGGACCTAGATCGTTTAACAGAAAAACAGATGACCTTCTTCAGAACTCACCACCCAAAAGCATCTTCTGAAAGATTATATATACCACGGGGAAAGGGTGGAAGAGGATTGGTAAATATTCGGTCGTTGTGCTATTCGCAGCTCATAAACTCAGATCATACTTTCTTAATTCTGCATTCCGTTATCACCAAAAAACTTAAACTCCGGATAAAACTATAATCCCCTCAGGCTAAATGACGATTATTTCCATCCAGAAATATAACTAGAAGATTTAAATATGAAGATGAATGTCTATAATACTAAATCACTTCATGGGAGGTACCCGAAAAGCATCCAGCAGCCAAATATTGACATTGTTAAATCAATTAGATGGATTCCAAAGGGAAAATTTTGTTTGCTGAAACCGAACATTTATGTTCGCCATCCAAGATCAGGTTATAAATACCAACAACTATAAAAAATTCATCATCAAATCCAATGAAAAATGATATGTGTAGAAAATGCAAAAGTTTACGGAGACAATAGACCATGTTTATAGCTGGGTGTCCTTCAATTGCCAACATCGTGGTATCTCAGTACGCATAATCAGGTAGCAAAGATAGTTTATAACATCTAGGAATGAACGCACATCTACTAGTCAATCCACCTCCTTATTACAAGTATTCTCCTTTGCACCTTTTCGATCGAAAATGCAGAATTTATAATGTATTGGGATAAACAGGTTATAACAGACAAAACCATAGACCACAACAAACCGGACATCATTTTATGCGATAAATCTAACAGAATTCATATCTAATTGACATTGCGATCCCCATGAGTAAAAATATTGAGAACACCGAGAACACTAAGGTGGAAAAAATATCAAAATTTAAGTCAAAAAATAACAAGAATTTGGAAAATGAAAACCGTTACTGTCGTGCCTTTCGTGATCTCAGCCACTGGAGTCATACCATCTTCCCTCTCTGCCAGCCTACAATGCCTGGGTCTGTCTGCAAATCTCTACATCAGCATGCAGAAAGCAGTCATCCTTCAAACGTGCCACAAAGTCAGAAGATTTTTGAAGTAATCACTCTCTTTCTCTATCTCTCTTTTAAATATTTTGCCATACAATTGCTTGTTTTATAGAAAGATACTTTTATTGATTTTGTTATCACACCCATATTTATTATTATTATGTTAATTTTATTAATTTGTCTACAATACTATGTGTACTATACTTATGTTTTCACGCTGTTTAAATGCAAACTTTTGTTGGGCTTGGGCCTCACCCCGCCTTGTGTACACCAGGACGAAAATGTACCTGAGATTGTTTGAACAATAAAGAACCACTATAATAATAATATAATAATGATAAAAAAGATAATAATACTACAAACTTACTATGAGCTATAATAGCCATCTCCGCGAAAGCCCAGTCGCTTGAACTGCTTCTTGCCTTACATCCCAATATGTACACGCCTATTTCACGTAAAAAATAAGATAGATGACCATGGATTGTAGCCCCACAATCTCCGTTCTCAAGTCCCTCCCCAAAGTAAGAAAACTCTTCGATTGGTTCCGTGAGGTACCCCTCGCTAAGATCGTAGACATTGCCGTCCTTAAGCCTGAACTCGCAGTTGGTGATTGGGACGTCCGCCTTACACAAAACGTTGAGATCTGTACCATGCTTAATGTGGGCGTGGCCAGGGGTGATGGTCAAGTTCAGGTGTGTGAGATCTGGAACATAAGAATAAGCTTCTTCAGGATAGAAGTTTTTTGCGATAAATGTACTTTGGTTAAAATATTGTTATAAATATTTACTTTATTTGTTACTGCAATTGCAAAAATGGTTCTAGATTGTAAAATGTTTTATGATTTGTACCAAAGTCAAAAGTTGTTTAAGTTTTATTGGATGGTGGGTGGAGTTCAAAAAGTTCTTAAGAGGATGGATCCTTGGTTTAAAACTCAGGAACTTGATATTAATTTTAGCAAAATAAATGTTACGATTTTTCATAAGCTAATGATAGAAGAATGAATGATATTCATTGAAGTTTAATTGTTGTGGTAAATTAATTTCGAGAGTTATCAAATTTAATATCTTGGAGTTTTCTTTGATTGAAATTTAAATTTTAAGAAACATTATAAACATTTATGTGATACGGTACATAACAAAAACTTGTAAAAATACAACCAAACCTTAAACACACAAAAGAATTGAGATCTAAAAGAAGGGCCAAGCTCATCTACCCTTCCACATTTGCGCATTCTTAATTCATAAACGTACAGTGTCCCGTAACAACATCCTTGAAAAGCTTGGCAAAATAGAATTTGCAACTATTAATTTAAACGTAATAGTTCATCCACAAAATTTTTTTTTCTAATTAATTTTAACCTAATGGTCATGCAAATTATATTTTGCCAAGCTTTTCAAAGGGTGTTGTTACGGGACACTGTACGTTTATGAATTAAGAATGCGCAAATGTGGAAGGGTAGATGAGCTAGGCCCTTTTTTATATCTCATTTCTTTTGAGTGTGTAAGGTTAGACTGTATTTTTACAAGTTTTGTTTATTGGCGGGATCTCATTACTTTTTCAAGTTCCATTGCAAAATTATTTGTTAAAATATAATTATTTTATCAAAAGTCGATTTATTGCTATGGTATTAACAATTAACAATAGAATCAAAAAATAAAGTGGCCCAAAGACTTGCTTTTTGTAAACAATGTAGGCGATTATTGTCAAGTAACTATAGCTACTTGTTGATTGCATGGGCCCGTATTAGGCTTATTTAAAATCTTTATTTTGGGAAGCCTTCCAGCAATTTTTTTAACTTTTTCTTTCAAAAGGAATTTCATCACTATTACTTTAATGTCATGTAAAAATGAACGTTGTAGCCCCACTCGTTTGGTCAGAATCGCTGGCCATTGAAACTGACGAATTAGATAGTAGTGGAGTAGTAGTAGTAGTAGTAGTAGTAGTAGTAGTAAATAGTAGTAGTAGAGTTTGTAGTAGTAGCAGTAGTAGTAGTAGTAGTGTATAGTAGTAGTAGTAGTAGTATTTGTAGTAGTAGTAGTAGTAGTAGTAGTTTGTAGTAGTAGTAGTAAATAGTAGTAGTAGTAGTATAGTAGTTTGCCAGTAGTAACTTACATCCTAAAAGTGATTTTGAGCATGTTTTTAAGGCCATATTTTCACCAAGAAGGAATGGGTCGTACCCCAACCAAATTTGGGATGTGTTGTCGGGGGACCTAAATCCCTCGATTTTGATAGTTTTCAAGCTCACATCACGTTTCATGACGGCTGGGTAACACCTCGAAATCACCCCAACTCTGCTTGCTGTATAGGTGCCAGAGTGTGTAGGCACCGCGGCTTGGCGGCGGCGTCCTAACGGGCACCTAGATCATCAGCAATTTTAATTTTAAGTAGAATGAAGAGGTTTATAACTGAGAGAATGTTGAAGCTACTTGTACATTCTTATATCACTCTGTTATCGATTGTTTGTTTAGTGGTATGGGCAGTAAGACCTTCGATCAAATATCTTGTACTCCAGAAGAGGATTGACCATCTGTTTGATTCAGCTATTTCGAGACAAGATTTTGCATTCTAATTGCTTCATATAGGAGAGGATTAGAATAGTGTACTGATAAATATTCAAAGTATTGAAAGGTATGTGCTCGCTAGTTCCTACATTAATTTCTGAATCGTTTTTATATAGAGGCGTATCCTTTGTGATATAAGAAGTTAGTATACTGACCTAGGAATCGTGCAATTTAAAAGAATATTGAATCGAAGAGCAAGAAGAATAGATTGTTAGTGTTTATTTATGGTTCATTGCCTTTGTGTTAGTAAAATGTTATTTCACTTAATAGGTCTTATCTTAGATTTCGCTTTTTCTTTTTGGTTGTTCATTATTGCTTTTGTTATGCCATATATGATAGTTAATTAATATTTATGAATTATATAATCACGGTTTTTTCAGTGAAAATTTCGGCCTAGATTGTCTGGTTGCCGTCAACTGGTGGAGCCCGCAACTTGAGTTGGATGTCCTGTGTCATTGTTGATTCAGTTTGACATACTATTTTAAATCATTATAATATGTCTGATATAATTAGAGTCAAGATCTCTGTAATATCAAGATTAAGCAGAAGAATGTAGTTTCCGATGGGTTAACTCTGTAGATTGGGAAGTGCTTTGCTAAAATTAAACTATAAAGCGTGATATTATTAACTCTGCAATAATTTCGTTGAATGGTATCCTATGATGTATTTATAACGGGATGTATATTATTATGTTTCACATTTGTTCGTTGTTGAAGTTCGATATTGCTTAATTTCGCTTTAGAGAAATTTTGATTATCCTTGCATTTTACTTACACGAATTGTTTATTCAAAATAGTAATAACAAAATATATGTTTTTAATAGTGTGACACTAAGTATAAACTGAATCGTTATTCAACAACGAATCCATAGATTGTGCGACACGCTCGCGGTAAAAGATGATTTGCGGGGCTCGTTGGTTTTGTTGTTGCGTATTCTTCCAATGCAGAGGTCCGGGGTTCGATTCCCCCCAAAATCAAATTTTTTTTAACTTCTGCCAAAGTCATTGACCAAAGTCAAATTTTTTTTAACTTCTTTTGGGACTTAATCCATCAGTTCTTGTTTTAGATTTTTAAAAAGGGTGACTTTGGAGCCGTCCTAGCAACGAAGCACAAATAAATTCGAGTTTTCTAAATCGGCCTTTTTTGATTCGGCGTTACCCGCGGGTGTTCCAGTCCATCCCTGATTGCTTATTTCCTTTTAAAAAATTAGGGTTCTATTTTGGTTATCGCTCACTTCGTTATTGCGTGGGGGGCCACGGGGTTGGTTTGGTCGCTTTGATTTACTGTCCCCACTGAAATCAGTTATATAATGAGGGGGTAACTCTTATACAATTTTTTTATTTATTTTTTTAAATTGCTTATTGTCAGAAAAGTGGAAAGTAGGGCCTCTAGTCTATTTTGAATTTTTTTTTACAACCTTTACCTTTCCTAAAATGGTTGGAGGGGGGAGGGAGTTTGGGGGGGTTTTAAAATTTTTCTTTATACGTGTACCTCCGGGTTTTTTTGAAATTTATATTTTTATTTTAATTTTTATTTTGGGGGAGGGTTTTTGGGGGGTTGGGGTAAATTTTGGCCCCCTTCCCTAAATGGGGTTTATTTATTTGTTAAAAAAAAGGAGCGGAGCGGATGTCTCCTTTTACTCAAAGGCCCTTTTTTTTGATTCTGTTGTTGTCTGTACGTCGAAAACGCCGAACCCCTGAACAATTCGCTGAAAATTTTTAAACAGACCTCCGGTAAGGGTTTTCTGAGAACTGTTAACAAAATCAGCTAGATCATTGCGATTTAAGCCTATAATAAATACAAAAGTGATTTTTTAAAATATCGATAGCATATTTGTTTAGTACAGCTAGGACGAGATCGGCGTGGCTGCATACATGTGGTAAGCATTTAGCCTACCGCACGGAGGTATGGTCGAGTTCGTGCCCGTTGATTATTTTTTATATTTTGACACCCACATATTATTTTTGAGGGTGTAAAACGGGAATTAAAATTTGGTATTTTGTTTTGTCTTGAAATTTGTTATGTTTCACGCGAATACGTTTTGAACACGATTCGCATTTGAATGTTCAATTAAATAATTATTGTTGCAGATGGTTTCCGGTTTAAATAGTGACCATACGTACCGGTTTTAGGGAAATCAGAACACTTGTACCGGGTCCCATTTCTCAACTAGGGAAACGCCAAAGTCGTTGTTAAACGAGTGAGTGTGCCATGTTTATTACCGTATCAAATTTCCATCCCGGGGTAGATCCGCCTTAGGTAAGAGGAAAGAGGATGTTCCCGGTATTCATCGACACTTGGGTCACCCTCGTTTAACAACGACTTTGGGTTCCCTATTTTTATTTAACCGGGGGCGGGCGCCCAGTGTCTCCATTCAAATCACGGCCCTCATTCGTGATTCCTGTCTGCTGTCTGTACGTTTAAAATCGCCGAACCCCCTGAACCGATTGGCTGAAATTTTAACAGACTCCGGTACAGTTTACTGAGAACTGTTTAACAAATCACTGATCCTTGCGATTTAAGCCTCAATAAAAAAATGTATTTTTAAAATATCGATAGCTTTGTTAATACGCTAGCGGGACGGGATTTGTGTGGCTGACATGGCATGGTGGTGGCTTCTAGCCCAAATGCACGGAGGGTTTGGTTCGATACCGTTAGGTGGCTTTTTATATTTTAACATACACAATTATTTTTTTAGGGGTGTTTAAAAGGGAAATAAAAATTAGGTATTTTGTTTTTTTCTTGAAAATTTGTTAATGTTTCACGCTAAACGTTTTTAACCATTCCTTTTAAAGTTCAAATTTTAAAAACCCCAGGGAAAAGCAAAATTGTTGTTTAAAAATGAGTAAGCCCCAATGTTAGTCCCGGAAAATCCCATTTCCTCCCTATACCCAAGGCTTAATCTAGTCCCATTGGGGGAAAGATACCGGGTAATATACAATGGCTCACTCACTCGTTTAAAAACGCTTTGGCGTTTCCCTATTTTGACTAAATTAAACGAGTGAGCGCAGGGAACGATTGGTCTCCATTCAACTCAAAAACCCCTCATTCTGTGATCTGTGTTGGTCTTACGTCGAAAATCAGCCGAATCGCTGACAGATTACGCTGAAATTTAAACAGCTCCGGTACGATTTCTGAGACTGATAACAATCAGTAATATACGTGCGATTTTAACCAAATAATTAAAAATGTTTTTTTTAAATATCGATAGCATGTTTAGATTTCCATCTGAAATATACCACAGGGCCCCCTGCGATAAAAACAATTAAGATATAGTCGCTGTCAGTTTAAATATCTCAAAGTCGGTGTCTTTTCATTTGTTTTTGTTGTCAATATGATTGTCACTTCTCAAAAGCTGATTTTATTATTCTTGTTGAGATTTATCAACTATAAAATTATGATAACCATCCACATGAAACAGTGCAATACCGCCAGTATATACGCATGTATTACGACGTATAAATGTATTAAAATCGTAGACTAGACCACCTACTTTATTCTATCCAACGCTATAAATTCTAGATATGTGTACGTTTTACGTAGGCCCTTTAGTCGTATGGTCGTGCATTTGGCTAAGAGCATGGCTCTGCTAATCGTAAAAGACGAGGAAAGAGACAAAGTCCATCTCGCAAACATCAGCTAGGCTGGCAAGTAATATACTATAGTATAGTAGTATAATATTACTCCTTGAAAAGATGCGACCTCTAGAAGTCGTCGTCGGGTACCTATACCCCTTCCCTGACGACCTCCTTGACGACGACGACCATGATAACACGAATGATGCCAAAGACGGTGACGACCGCGACGTGAGAACCCCCCTTTTCTTTCACCTACCCGTGGCTGGTTCTGACCAGCATAGAATTTTCTTCCCTATATCCCTTAGGCTAGAGTGGCGCATTATAACCGAACGGTTGACGCGCCCTGAAACCAAATAATCTAAAAAAAATTTTTCTCTGTTCGTCTATAGGCCAAAATTGTTTTTTTCATAAGCCTGGAGGCTGTATCTATACACTAACTGGCCGTTTCTTTTAGCCTGGGGTGTACCTGTTGAACAAAGGTCTGTGACCCCCAAATGTGTATGCAATGTTTAAATACTAGGGAAACGCCAAAGTCGTTGATAGACATCGAGTGAGCTATGTGTTAGTACCCCGGGAACATTTGCATTTAAGTTTGATGATAATAACTAGGCCGTCTCGCGAACGCTTTTTCCAGTCGCGTTGATGGATAGCTTTTTTTGAAATATTTCTATCCAATGATTACGCTTTTAAGTGGAATCTCTTTAAACTTTTTCTATAGTTACTTTGATTATACACCTGTAAAAGGCTTATATTAAACCTTTATTTTTATGAAATTTTTACCAAATTTTTCAACTTTTTCTTTCAAGAGGCACTACATCACCATAATATTTATGTAAATGTAAATACGAACTTGTAGCCCCACCCGTTTGGTCAGAATCGGCCCAAATATCACGAAATATCGTATTAAAACAGGGAAAAATCGTACAAGTCAATTTGTTTTAGAAATATTTTTTCAAATGTCTCTTTAATCATAACATATATAATTTAAGTGATTTTAAACGTTTCCATTAAGTTTCATCAATATCAGAGCAGCCGTGTGGCTAAATATCACGAAAATATCTCATTAAAAATTGAAAAAAAATCGTAAAAGTACGATAATCATAAAAAAATATTTCATCGATCATACCCAAAAATAAGATAGGGCAAGTTCAGAGATTTCGAAGTCCCCTTAAAATTTTTATCAAGATCGCATATGCCATTTGTCCGGGAGAGAGCGAACAGACAGCAAAAAACTAACAAAAACAAAACACCGTTCTTTGGGTAACGTAAGTGAAAAAAAAAACGAAAGTAAAATTAAAGTCTTCGCTTCGCTCATCCAATGATATAAGTATAATAATAGGGTTTTGAGTTTAGTTGATATAAGGGCGCGTCAACTGTAAGGCCATAATGCGCTACTCTAGCCTAAAAGATATGCTATAGAGACTTTTAGGGGAGGGAAAAAGGGGAACTTACGGGTACTCAACTCATGGGTTCACTCACGTTGTTTACAACAAAAATTTTGCCGTTTCCATATAAATTTGGAAATGGGGGTGAAACAGGTGGGGTTTTGTTGGTGGGGAATGGGGACCTGGGAAAATATGGTTATGAAAAGATAAGTCCGCCGCGTTGATGATGGGCTTTTTTAAGTTTTTAGTTTGCGTAGGACCACTTTTTCCTTTGCAAGTGGTTTTTGAATGCATTATAGTGATTGTTGTCAAGTTTCTATTGTTAAATTGTTAAATTGTTATTATACACCTCAAAAACCCATATTAAAACCGTTATTCCCATAGATTCTGGCTAACTTTTTTCATTTTTTTTCTTCAGAAGAATACATAACCATTACCTTAATGTTCATGTGAATATGAACCTTGTAGCCCCACCGTTAGGTCAGAATCGCCAAATTTCACGAAAATATCGCACTAAAATCGAAAAAAATTTGTAAAAGTACGATATTATGAAAATATTTCTTCGATTGTGCCAAAAACGTAGCCCGTCTAATTCAGAGATTTCGAAGGTCCCCTCAAATTTCATTAAGATCTCATATGCCGTTTGCCGGTAGTGAGCGAACAAACAAACAGACAGAAAAAAAAAACACCCGAGCTAACTTTTTTTGGGGGTCGGTGAAATTGAAGTCTTCGCTTCGCTCTCCAATAATATTACGGTTTAATACTCCGCTGAGAGTTGACGTGTGTGGAGGATCGTCTATATGGAAAACGTTAGGCGATTACATATTTTTGATTAAATTTTAATGGTGTACTGGTTAATTAAATATAAAATGTGGTGCTCAAACCTTTTGTTAAATAATAAATCCAACAACGACGTGACCCCGAGACATATTATTAGATCCTCATTTTGATAAACTTACGACACTTGATTCACCCGCAAGACTGAAAAATATGTTTCAATCAGGCTAACTAGCAATGAATTAAGCAATTAACAGAAAAATTATTTGGGTCAACCATGGCCAGAAAAAAGATTGTTAAACTTAATATTTTTCGAGGTAGGTCGCATTGGCAAAAATCTCCCATAAGAAATAACATGGGGACGATCTTTATGTCCGTGACCTTGGAGGATTTCGATTCAAAAAATATTGGCCATTATTGACGTACTCGACAGCCTTTTCTGTAAATTCTCTATTTTTTTTTTGTAATTTGAGCAAGTGTTCGGTCAAAATATGCTTATTGCCAAAAAGGGGTGTGATTTTGGAATGCATATTTTTGCTTGTTTGTGAGTATATATGTCACAGTTTCAAGACACGATAATATAATGGGGCATTTTAGATTGGTACGATGCTCTAGTATCTATGTGGAACAAAAAAGAAGCAGGTTTAAAGCCGATTTAAGAAATTACTCTAAAATATCAATTTTCGCAAACTTCCGGATCAAAAACTTGAAAAATTCGTGTAAAATCACAGTTACAAGATATTATAATAGCCCCTTTAAGCCCTTTGGTGCTTACGTTCTTTGCTAAATCTTACATCCAAAGAGTGTATGACGTAATATTGTTTCTGCGGGCATGTGACGTTATGAAGACACGTGACTTAAAGCAATGAGCTGAAGTCCGTTCAACACTGTGTATCCATATGGCTTGGTAGCCGAGTGGGTAAGAAGCTTGGTTCATAACGCAGGAGCCCGAGTGGATGATGGTTCAAGACACACATGACTCTCATCCAGGCGTGATTAAATTATAAATAAATACGAATAGTAGTACCAAAATACGCTACTCGAGCGCGCATACAATTTACTTACGTACATTGTATGACATGTATTTACGATGCATTTCTTCCTGTGATATTTCCTCTTTGCAAGAAAGTGAAAAACACGTACATACCTGCTTTTTCTCGTTTTCTCTGCCTACTTGATCTGAATATATTACTTAACAAGTATTCAACTTGAATCTCAATCAATTAGGAGAGAGAGAGAGAGAGCGGAGAGAGAGAGAGAGAGTAGAGAGAGAGATAGAGAGAGAGAGAGACTACAACGACATTCTGTGTGTGATTACTTGTTTTCATAGATTATCTCGTTGTGAAAGCAAATTTTGATTTATTGTTTATTATAATATGATTAAATTTACTCATTTTGAACATGTTCTAATATTGCAGCGGCTGTTTTTTGTCGGTTCACAAAAATTCTCAATTACACGTTTTTTTATATTAAATAATTTAAAAAAAGTTATAACGATTCAAGATTATATAATCCTCATCCTAATTATTACTTTGTCCATCAGAAAGTGCGTGTACACTACAGAGTCACTGACAATAGATGCGATGTCAGTCGGGGATAATAATAAACAAATATTTAATTACACTGAATAAAGTGTTTAATTAAAAAAAAAAATGAAAATTAGAAATCATCAATTAACTTTATCCAACATTTTAAAACGATAACATTGATGACGTATTATTTAAAAATTTTCATGTTCGGTTGGTGGGAAGAATGGGTCCAATACCGCATAACCAATAGATGCGTTTATAAATCATTGAAGTTATGTATAGTTAGACACTCTCAATCAAATGCGTGAGCCACCAGAACTTACCTGCAAGTGTTGGTGATATGTTGATTCCCAGTATCCCCACGACGACAACCAACAACCTGTGCCGTATCATGTTGAACCCGTCTCAGACTATGAGCGTCCTATACAGGGCTAGCAGCAGATACTGATATCTGAGCCTTGACTTCAAGGTTTTCGACATACTGGCCATAGGTGAAAAACCTGTATTTAAAAAAAATATGTCGTACATGTGGTTCGATAGACTTGTATTTAGCGTCTCTGCTTCCCATATATAACGTCTAGGGTTCTAACTCTATAATCAGAAGTTTTTTAACTTCTGATTTAGACTTCAGTCCATCAGTTTCTGGCTTAGGAATTTGTATACGGTGACATTGGAGCCGTCCTAAAGAGGCACATAATAATTTTTCTAAAAGTTGTTCCGAATCCGCCTTGTTGATTATGGCGCTGTCGGCGGGTGGAATCGTGTCCAGCTTGATTGATCGATGATTCTTCTTAAAAAAGCCGGCCTCTAGTTGATCATTGTTCGCTCGTCGATGGTGTCGGTGCCTACATGGTTGGCTTGGTCGGCTTTAAACTTAATAACCCCACTGAAAATCATTTCTGTGAATGAGTGGGCAGACACTTAATACGAATTTGTTTATATAATTTATTAAATTTGGGATGAGCGAAGCAAAGACTTTAATTTCAGTCACTTTCTCCGAGAAAAATAGGTCGGGATTTTTTTATTTGTTGTTGTCTGTTTGTTCGCGCTCTTTCGGGCAAACGACATATTATGGATCTTCATTAAATTGGGACTGGCATGGACCATCGAAAATCTCTGAACTTAGATCTGCGAAGTTTTTTGGGTACAATCGAAGAAATATTTCTCAGAATATCGTACTTTTACGATTTTTTAAATTTTTAACGCGATAATTTTGTGATATTTGGGCCGATTCGACCAAACGGTGGGCTACAACGTTCATATTTCACATTAACATTGAAAAAGTTGGCCAGAGGCAGAATGTATAGAAAATAATGTTTTAATATCAGTTTTTCAGGTGTTTAATTAACACGTAACACGTGTAGAAACTTGCCAACAAACACCTACAATGCAAACAAACCAAGTCTTTATGCCTCGAGATATTTTAAATTCTATTATTAATTGGTATAACCATATCAGTTAATACTTCTTTATAAAATATACCTAATTTAACAAAAAATAATTTTGTAATGGAACTTGAAAGAGTACCTAATGAGATCCCACGCATACAAAAAACTTAGTAATCATTGGGACAGAAATAGTCAAACCAAGAAATGCTCATTCATCAACGCGACTGGAAAAAGCGTTCGCGTATTTATTAAAAAGCTAAAAATTAATTTATTGGTATCATGACTCAATGAGTCAATAATATAGTGTCAGAATAAAACATATTCTCCCACATGCTCCTGCTCACAATATATTTCAAATTCTCCATAGTGACAGTACAGATCCTACTTCGCACTAACAAAAGTAATATACGAGCATGTGCAAATTCGTCCAAAGCAGCCGTTGAGACTATCGCGACGACGATAAGAGTTTTGAGCTTATTTAAAAAAAAATCGAGTATACGGTTATTGACCTCGTTATTATATTTCCCGCGAGCGTTGATGAAGATTGAATCTACGTTATATCCAGTACTCGTATTTTAAAATTAATAGATTTTGAATTACAAATTTATGAAATGTTCGTAATTTAACTCAATTTTTGTAAATTTCGGGAAAGGAAAAGAAAAGTACAATTTTATGATTAAAATAATATTCATGTACTTCACACTGTTCGTTATTTGAATATATTGGCGATTTTTTTTTATTATTAATTACTGCAATATTTTCAAACGAAGAACAGTGGGAAGTCCAAAAATACTATTTTTAACATTTAATACCTGTTCTTCGAATTTTATGTCCACTTGTTTGCATTGTTCAATCAAAAGGACTATGTACTTTAGGTATATCTCGTTTTTTTAGATTATATTTCAAGATACCGCTTCGTTATCACTGCATATAGTGTTTTGGTGGGGTTAATGGGTTGGGGAGATGAAAAAAAATCGAAATACCTGAGAATTAGTTCGACCGTGTTGCGACAATACGAACCCGTATAAAGTTTATTGCCAGTCGGAGGCAGGTTGTGCCGATTGGTGCGTGAGTAAACTTAAGGGCAAGGGTTCAAACCCTGGCTGCCACAGTTTCTTTGATACTGTCCATCTAGGTACTTACCTCTGTACGTTTCAATGATAATCTTGACGAAGATAATGAAAGCAAATGTTTTGTAAACAATATTGCTGGACTTTAATCAATGACCTTGTTGTTTTGTGGTCAGCAGATAACGACCAAGCTGATACATCACTGACAGGATTATTGTTGGTAAATGCTCGCCTAAGTTTCCTTGTCAGTATTTCCTCGTCGGGAGACTTAATCGAATATTACAATGTCCGCAGCAGTAATCGATTGGAAATAGCGCATCGCCGATTCACCCTTAGGTTGATTTTATAGAGTAACTCGCGAGGTTGACACTTCTTTCGCCTTTTTTCTTCGTTATTGGATGAGCGTAGCGAGCGAAGCGAAGATTCCATTTCACTACACTGGAGAAAAAAATCCGGAATGTTTTTTTTTTCTTTCTTTTTTTTCTGTATTTTTGTGTGTTTGTCAGCACGATTCCGGCTAAACCGATACTCCAATTGCAATGAAATTTTATGGAGGCCTTCGAAATCTTTGAACTTAGAACTGCCACGTTTTTGAGCGGGAAAACGGGAAATTTTTTCTCATAAAAATCGAAAGTTTACGATTTTTTTCGATTGAAAAAAAACTCTTCGACTTATAACATCTACATACTTTATCCGATTGTAATGAATTTTTCACAGAACCTTCATTTTATGAACAAAGATATTTGTGTGAAATTTAAACGCAATCAAAAAATTATTTCTCATGAAATCGAAATTTTTACGGGTTTTTTCTTTTTTAAAAAACATTCTTTGATTTATAACACCTACATGCTTTATTCTTTTGTAATGATTTTTTTTACAGAACCTTAATTTCATGATTTATATATTCGTGTTAAATTTGAGGGCAATCGAATAATTATTTCTTATAAAAATTGCAATTTTACGATTTTTTTCTTTTTAAAAATTATGATTAATTAAAAAAATTAAGTAACTTTTTTATTTAATTTAATTTAATTAAAAAAAAATAAAGTTTAATTTTTTATTAAATTCAATTTAATAAAAATTCTTCGACTAAGTAATGATTTTTTTCACAGAACAACGAAATCCGCGTAACACATGGCAGCTCAATGCACCATATACGCTCATCCAACAACGCGGCGGGACTTAAGCGTTTTCCTAGTTATATAAATACAGTAAAAACGTTGTACGCAAAAAATTAAGGTCGTCATCAAATTTTTTTCACCCTTTTTCTCAACCCATTCTTGTATATTGCTGTTTTTTCTTAATGTATTTTTATTTTACAATGAAAACGCTTAAGTCCGTCACGTTGATGATGAGCTTTTTTGTAAGTTTTTAGTTTGCGTGGATCTCTTAAATTATTAAGTGCTTTTTGAACGCACTTGATGGTGATGTTGTCAATTTCTATGTTACATTGTTAATTGTTATTAATTACCTCAAAAAACTTAATTTAAACCTTTATTTTTATGGTTTCGGATAATGTTTTTAACTTTTTCTTTCAAAAAGCAATACATCACTAATACCTTAATGTCCATGTGAAATATGAACGTTTTAGTCGCCACTCGTTTGGTAGATCGGCCCAAATGTCACGAAAATATCGCACTAAAATCGAAATAAATCGTAAAAGTACGATATTCATGAGAATATTTCTTCTATTGTACCCAAAACGTGGCACGTCTAAGTTCCGAGATTAGAATGTCCCCTCAAAATTTCATCAGATCGCATATGCCGTTTGCCCGGAATCGTGGCGAACAAACACACAGAAAAACACAACAAACAACAAAATAAAATAAAATAAAAAACATTGGAGCTAAATTTTTTTGAGGGGTCAGTGAAATTGAATTTTCGCTTCGCTCATCCAATTAATTTTATTAAAATCATTCAATTATTATTACATAGTTTAATTTCCGAATCTGAATTGGACTTTTGTAAGACTCACATGACATTGCTTGTTTCATACGCTCTTCTATCCATTCACCTATTAGTACTTTCCAATGTTATAATAACAGTTAACAAATGATATAATTAAAGTAGTTATTGAAAATTCAATGTTATTATGTCGAAATTATAGGCTTTGCAATAGATATGAATATGAAAACGATAATCGCACAAGTTAAATTAATCGATAAGCAATCAAAACTATCCTTTAAACAAAATGTATTTCGATAATTGCAAGATTGTGACTAAGTATTTTTCCCCCCTACACCTCACATCTACAGAAGAGCAATTTTCCATCACGTAACTAGTCAGCCTTGTATTTACAACTGTTATTAGACCCATTCGCGGGTGTCTTATGTATTTTGTGGAAACTATGTGCAATATTTTTTTAGTAAGTTACCAACGGAAGCAAAAACAGAAAAGAAGCATCTAAACATTAAAAAACTAACCCGTCCCAAAAGAAAAAAATTTGGCTACCTTATTATTGATATTCATTATCAAAACAATTATTCTGATGCATCAAAATAATTTCTTCCCGCAAATCGTAAATCCCATCGTAAATACATGTAAAATCCAAAAAAATAGAAAATAATCGTTTAAAAAATTGTTAAAAAAAAATAAATAAAAAAATTGTATTAGAAAAACCCACTCAGTTATAAAACTATTTTTCAGGGGGGGACGTAAATAAAGCGCCCAAGCCACCCTGTGGGCCCCCGACCAATCGCGAGTGAGCGATAATAAACCCAAAAGATCATATTTTAAAATTTGAATATAGCATCATGGTATGGCAGTGCGAACCCCCGGGGATAAACCCCAGAATCAACAGGCCGTTCAAACAGTCTAAATTTTTATTGTCTTCGTTGCTAAGAGGGTTTCCCAAAGTCCCGTTCTGACTTTGGCGGAATAAAACCATGGACCTTCTGCTTTGGGAAAAGCAGAGACGCTTACATAACAAAAAAGACCCCCGGCCACACAAATTTATTTTTTTTTTCTTTTTTGGAAATTGGGGGTTTTATTTTCCTGTACTTGGGCCAACCTGGATGCCAATTTTGGTTTATCATACTTTCCCTTATGTCGCAATTCTCGCCAGCCTTTAAACTCTTCCGACCATGTAAATATTTAGTTTTAAATTAAAATTGTTTCCATTTTTTGGAATCATTTTTTCCCAAACAGTGCTGCTAAACCTCGGGCCGTGGGTTTTTAACTGAAAAAAACTAACCCAATGATCCGGCGATGTAACTTTATACAGCCAAGTATATCCGGGCCGAAAAATAAGGGAAAACCCGAGTCCGGACTGCGGTTATTTCCCTGATTGGGGGCCTCTAGATCTCGCTTTTTGCTTGCTCAGCGACAACTTCTTCAAGGCGATAAGTGCGCTTGTGTGGCCTTGCTGGGCTACTTATAGGTCAGTTAAAAACCTTTTGATTGTTATTGTAATATAATATGTTGTCACTGACTGATAGCGATTTAAAAGTGTATATAATTATTACAAAAGTGACTGTATAATATCTTTCTCAAATCATGTTGCTTGGGCTTTCACTGTTTTAACACGGTAATCTAACCTAACAGAAATCAAAAACCAATGATATGTACTGGGAACTGTTAATAATCCTCATAACACTAAATTTGGGGTATTACAAGTTGTATACATTTCAAACACTTTGAATAATTAGAGTTGTTTTTCAAGGGTG
>JAMZAV010012138.1:0-17022 GCA_024449915.1 Sweltsa coloradensis
GTCAAGACATTTATCATGTGCGCCGTTTGCCGGAATCGTGGAACAACAGACAAAAAACAAACAAACAACAAAAAACAAACCAAAAAAAAACACGAGCTAAATTTGGGTCATGAAATTGAAGTCTTTGCTTCGCTCATCTAGAAACTATATTGCTAGGGGAAGGGTTACTTGCAATAGCTAGGGGAGGGGGCAAATCTCTCATACATGCATCACTTTTCTGTCCGCCGTCCGTCTGTGCGCGTCTCACGTCTCACGATAAAATCCGAACACAACGTCCGATTAGAGTAGGGTTTTTATGGCATTGCCCTTTAACAAGGATGTTCCATATTGTCTTTTTGCATTGGTGACAACTAAATGTAAGTGGGGTGGATCCCCTAAAAAGTTCGAAATTCCACGACCCGGCAGCTCCACCATTACTGAATGCGAGAACAAGCGACGAACATTATCAATGATTATCAAACCCGGCACCTCCACCAAACATTTAACGCAAGTGCGAATAATTTTATTTTTATTTTCTTCTTCGACGATCACTTTTTGAATACTCCCATACCCGTTTTTGACTTGTGTTTGTAGCGTAGTAGCCACTCCAATCAATTAAGATGAAATTTTCAGAAAACCTTCGAAATAGCCAAACGTAGACGTGACGAATTTTTCTTGATACAATCAAAGAAATATTTCAGAAAAATAGCGTTTCTTATTTTTGAAAATATTGTTAATATTGTTTGAAATAGACCATATTTGTGATTTTTTTCTGGCTGATTTACACAAAATATTGATAATCTACGACTGTAGGGCTGTCCTTGTATACTTTATTGATAAGTTTGCAAAGTTTCATATACGTAGAATACTTCATGGGCGAGCGTATAATTTGACAACACTGACAAAATGTCCAAGAAAGTAATGACCAATAGTCCAAACATGCTCATCCACCAACGCGACCAAACGTTACTCCGAATCCCTAGTATGTCTAATTTTAACTTTACACTTTTCAGCCTTCCCGCTCTGTCAACATCAAACGCCATCCTCCTCCCACTCCGATCTATTTCCACCCACTCCACTCCGCTTCTATCCATCTGACAGCCAGCCGGCACGTGTCCCTCGCCTTCCACCCAGCTGTTAGCTAGAGTGACGTCACACAGTAGCCAACCACCATCACTCGCCACAGACACACGTAACCTCAATAGTGCGTCGAGCGCGGTCGAAGAAACACATACACGCGCGTGGACGATAACCATAAAACCAACGTGTATCGTAATTGTCACCGATAGGGTTAATAATACGTTCTATACTTGATGGGTGTTGATCCAAGCGAGGAAAGATAATATACATAAATTTATGTGAAGTCTTTTTGTTGTCAGTCTGTGTTGGTAGTTCCGAGTGAGCGTGTGCGTGCGTTGGTATTCCGTGCGTGTGAGGCTTGTCGCTTGTGCGTGCCTTGTTTACGCGTGTTCGGAAGGTTTGCGTTTGAATAGCGAGTGAACCGGTGATAGAGAAGAGAGTGTTGTAATAATATTGTTATTATTACAAGTATTTTTACCGCGCCTAGACATGAACTAGACTATGGTGTTGTGTGGTGTTTATCAAGGGAGGTCAACAACAGCACGACGTCTATGATTGTGAAAAGTAGCGCGAGATAAGCTGTGAACTAGGCCTAGTTTTGTAGATTTACTAAGCTATCAATATGGATGTGGAATTCCATGAGTTGACCTATACAGTGTCGCCGCCGATATGGAAGAGAAATAGTAAGTAGAAATTGTTTTTTATTTAGTAATTTTGCACGGGAAAGATTTTGATTCGACTGAAAATGTCGGAGGTTATTTTGGTGACAATATGAATACGTGACAACTGACAACGATTATTCGTTTTTCTTAAATATTCGAAAATGTTGATAAATTTGAGTGGTTATTAAATTGGTGACGATATTAACATGTCCAAGTGCATCTCCGTAATGTTGCAAAACTGTCGGTGAAAATATTCAATTTGAATTTGGCGCCGAAAAACCTTACGTAAACGCTACCACCCTTATTTCCGAAGCTAAAGTCTTGGATTCATTGGATTTAGGCTAGGTCTATGAGAAAAAATACTTGCCTTATCAGTTATCACGATTGAAAATTATCCTATTTTTCGCTCCGATTATTTAATATGTAGATTCATAAATATGGTCTTATCAGCATTAAAAATTACGTAAAATCTCAATCAAATAGGCCCTACACTTGAGAATTAATTTCCTAGGTGAAAAATTTGGTCACATTTCAAAGAATCAGTATTTTGTATAGTATTTTCGAATTCACTTGTATTTTTATCGTCATATTATAACTTCATTGTTAAAAATAGACCAAGTCGGATATTTTCATTGTGACTGCCTCCTCAAAATATGGGTTACCCTATGCTATAAAATGTCCTAGAACATACTTTTGCGTTTTTTATAGTTTGTATGCCTGCTACAAATTGTAATAATTCAAGTCCGCCTAATTGTAATTAAACAAAAGTAGGGTACCACAATTTGCAGTTCAATTAATTATTTTTTAATTCTTTTGTAACGATAATGATTTTTTATTATGATTTTGATTTGAATGACACATTATATTTTAGTTGATTTTTATTTCATGACAATATCACTAAATTTGGCCCGAAGAAATTCAGCTGTGCGGCTAGATTCATACAATGGAGACGACCACACTTCTGCGAAACACGTAATAATATTTTCCAAGTCAGAGTAACGCCTCAGCCAGCGAACCCAATAATCATGAGGACGCTCACTCCCTATGTTGCAACACATGTTGATTATCTCACCGCTAGCTAAAGAGAAGTTCCTAAAATAACAGGTTAGGCTACAAACCTTTGTTTGAACCCACCCGAAATAATGTAGGTTCTCATAACCAGACATAAAGTAAAAGTTTCAATAGTTGATAGATCCTCCCTCCCTTGACGACCTCCCCGACGATGATGACAATTGACGCTGACGACCGCGACGTGGGAACCCCCTTCTCTCCCCCTTTCCACGAGCATTATGACCTAACGGCTGACGCGCCCTTAATCCAAAACAACCATTTGTAGATATCAAACGAAATGGATTATAGTATCCTTTGACCTTGGTTGACAATTGATATCATTACATATTGATTTTTGTTTAAGTAACTGACAAGTACATTGTGAATTTCCGATCGTTTGTGAAAATAGGTGCTGGTAAATTGCCCCAAGAACATGGTTTGAAGCACTTTACCAGGATTTCTTGTACCGATTTTAGTATGTACCGTATGTAGTTTATTTATTTTAGTTTAATAAGTATATTACACCCATTTCTAACATCCTATCTATACAGGACAGTCAAGTACAGTTATATAAATAAAAACAATAAATTTGCAACCTTGAATTAATAAAACTTCAAATTATGTTTAAACTCCAGACACTTCCCGCAGACGACTGCATCACTTATAATTTTCCACGCGTCGTAAAACCACTGATAATATAATACCACATTATTATCCTACTTTACAATGTTAAATGTTTTGATAATGGTAAAAGTAAGAAGTAAACGTAATAAATATGTAATAAAATTTAGTTTCACTCGTCAGATACAATATAACGTGATAAAATAACTTCATAATTTTAGGATATTCTTTCTGGTTTATTATTTTATTTATGCGTTATTTTAATGAAGAGTGCCGATTTCACGTCAAGCTAACATTAACACGTGAAACTTTCGATAAATTCAATTAATTAACTAAACTAAAATATAGTTTACTAAGCTATAAATTATGGACTTTTATTTGCAACTTTATTAATTTTGAGCTTGCTCGCACTCACACCGATCTTTGCTACAATATACATCACTGTTTCACTGAGCCGGTCATTTGACTATAATGCTGGTTGCCACTAATACTGTGAGACAGGGGTCCATTGATGTGTGTTATTTTAATTATATTATTTTACTTCACGTTACAATCTTTTCAATTTGTAATAGTTTGTAACCGGTGGCGGTATTGAAATAAGCTCAAGGTTTATTTTATTTTGTATGTAAAATTAGCTACTTCTTAGGCCTACAGAAAAACCCATGTCGTTCCCTTCTTTTCCTTTCAGTTATACTCAGTGAAGAATTACGTTTCTAAATAATTAAACATTATGTCTTAGCTAGATGTGCATCAAAAATTATATTAAAAATTTACAACATTAGGCAACGTGAACAATTTTTATTCAACTTTATAATATGCTTTTTAGTCTTTTTTCGTTGTATAGACTGGACTCTACATCTGTCACGGTTATAGTCACGAATAAAGTTGAAATTTCAAACCAGTTTGGGCGTTAATTAAGTAATTGTATATTAATGTAAATACTAGGTTCTTAAAGTGTTAGGCATGCTGTGATAAACTGAATTAGTTTACAAAAGTATTCCAACACTGGGTATATTCACTAAACGTATGCTTTCACTTCCATGTTGAAGGAAGCAGTGATAGTGGTATCAGTCCTGCTTACACAATACATGGTTGCAATACGGTAGCAATACGGGCGGGACAGAATATATCTGCTTGATAAGCTTCTTACGTTATCTGGTTCAAATAGATTTTACATAAGTGTTATATTTGGTGTGATCGTTGTTAGGTGACTATAACTAGGTTACTTAGGTTTTGGGCAATTGTGAAAGGTATGCCCGAAAGCTCAATCCCAGAATTCGACTTTACGACTGATGAAAACCTCGGTAAATACCTTCAGTCAGGATTGCTGAAGGCGGGATTCAAACCCGCGACCACGCGTCACGCATGAGCTACCTCTATCGGTGAATCCCTGAAGAAGTATGATGTGAAGTACGATGATAAGTATGATAAGGATTCAAAGTATGATCTACCCAGCAAACCCTATTTTCCCGTGTCATGTGACACGAACTGATAGCAATTGCGCACATTGATTCCGTGATGTTGGAATCGTCACAGCGACTAGGTAAATAATACAGTCCATGTTCCACAAGAAATAAATCAATTGTGTGGCTGACGTCAGCGTAGTAGCCGTGGTCGGCGTAGTAGCCGTGGTCGTCGTAGTAGCCGTGGTCGGCGTAGTAGCCGTGGTCGGCGTAGTAGCCGTGGTCGGCGTAGTAGCCGTGGCCGGCGTAGTAGCCGTGGTCGGCGACGAGTTGGCCATGGTCAACAGTTGGTTGAAGTCCCGGCTTGGACAAGACAGGGCTTCCAGGGGAGGGGGTATAATTCCACCCCCCAACCCCCCCAGCAAATAACAGCTCAGCAATGAGAAAAAATACTATTTTAATTACCATTGTGCATATAACGATTAGCCAAGTTGCATAAATATGAGACGTGAAGCAATATCCAATCAATAAGTTCATATCCAAAACTAAATAATATACATAATATACACATTATGAGAGTAAAGAATTAAATTTATTTATCGAAAAAACAACCCACAGCCTACTTGTCATAAAATGCGTGGAACCACATCCAGAAAAACGATCATTAAAAAAATATTCGTGCTGTTAAACTGTGGAGAACCCCCCTGCCCATGAAATATATTCCAAGATGGGTCACTGAGCAAGGGCAAGGCTGCGCAACCGCTCACTAGCCCGAGAATATCCTATCCTGTGCTCGGCTAGGCTTCAATTATTCAAGGTCGGACGTTTGAACTTATCAATAGAACAATGATTTCCGTTTATTGCGACGGTTAGAGCTAGTTAAAGTGGGAAGCCGCATCGCGCATGTCGCCAGCAGTCACGCATACACGTGGTCGTCTAGGTACATTCATTTCCGAGGCTCAATATCGCGATTTAATGGGGTTTTTTTGTTTAACGTCTCAATAAGGCTAGGCCTATTTGAGAAGTTGAGATGAGATGTGATAGATGACGGCGAAGAAAGATTACAAAAAAACTCATGCAATATATGTGGGATTCGAACCCACTTCCTCTTAGAGCAATTACGCTTCTGTCCATCGTATATACCATCGCGGATAGCTGCAATAGTATGATTAATACTAAAGTTGTTGCGTAAGTTCCTCAAAAGGGGAACTTCCACTTATTTTATTTTAGTTATTTATTATTATTATTATTTATTATTATTATTATTTATTATTAAAACAGTTAAAAACTGATTTACAAAGGTGACAACTGATGCAAACACAACAATGAACTAACAGTTCAGTAAATATTTGAAATACTAATATTACAACAACAATGTATTAGAAGTTAGAACAAAGTTAGTCGAACAACAATTAAATATTCATTTGAGTGTCTAAATTGTTGAAAGTTCTTTTGCGGAAACGTTTTTTAACGCATCAACGCGAGCACAACAAGGAGGTTCACTTTCTAAAAATTATCATCATACATGATTCTGTCACCAAAGGTGTCACGGTCTTCTGATCAACTCATTTTGCTCTTTATGTCAGTTTATTCCGCTTCAAATGTACAGGCAAGGCGGTTTTTATAACTTTTTATACATTTGTTGTTATCGAGATTTGAAAAAGTTCCTTTAAAAAAAAAAAAAAAAAATTGGCCCACTACTTAGATGTTGGACGGTTGTAAATCTACAATGGACAACTAGTCAAAGGCGGGGCTTAGCTAGTTACGAAAAATCCAACAGATAGCGCCGAGAGCTGTGGGACAAGCTGCAACCTGGTTGGCGCAATGGACTT
Source organism: Sweltsa coloradensis (assembly GCA_024449915.1). Lineage (NCBI taxonomy): Eukaryota > Metazoa > Arthropoda > Insecta > Plecoptera > Chloroperlidae > Sweltsa > Sweltsa coloradensis. Next base: position 6,628 of record JAMZAV010012138.1, read on the forward strand.
CAACGTGTTTTTACGCCCGTACGGGTGGAAAAAATCCTTGAAAAATATGTTATTTTCTAGAATGGGATTAGCCAAAGACTATGTAGATCAAGAAGGAAGCCAGCTGCTGTTGTATTGTCCTATGTTATGTCCTTGAGGATGTGTGGACTTCGGAAAACGGTGGTCATCATAGTCCCAATACCTTTGGGTTTAGAATAATTATAAACCCAAAGCCTTTACTCTCGAAAGCATTTTTTAAAGTTTAGTCTCAGGTTTAGGCCAACATTAATTTATTATTATTATTCCTCAGTTCACAAGATCATATCGTAAAAAGTAGGCGTGGGTTTAACTCTAGGGGTAGGCGGAGGCCTAGGTTCTAATCCTAGGCCTACACGGCTAGGACTAGACACACCTCTTAGCTAAGATTTAGGCCTAGAAATGTACCCCTCTTTATAATTTATACACAGTTTAGGCTTTTAACCTTTGGAAGCTTTGGACCTAGGCCTACCTTAAAAGCAAAATCAAGGCTATACTGTTAGTTTTAACCTACCAATAAGCAAAGGCTAGGCCTAGGTGTTATTTTCCTTTCCATATAGGCCTACCCTAACTACTAGATGTAGGCCTACTTGTATTATCTTAGGGGTCAACTGTGTTATATAAACATAAAACTAACTATGTATGCAATACTTTGGAAATAAAGCAACATTCTATTCTATTCTAGGTAAGTCTAGGCCCTACACCTAAACAAAAGTAGCCTGTCTAGTGCTTAGGCCTCTCTCTTGTGCAGAATTATAGGGCCGCGTCAAACAGGTCTACTCATTAGCCTGCCTGCTACAAGCAAGTTTAGAATGAAGATAGTTGGCCAGTCCGGGAAATAAAAAAATGGGTAAACATATGGGCAGGGCTGAGGAATTTGCTTGTAATCGGAATCCACGAAATGCAAAGAACATTATAGGCCTACAAGCATGGTATCACATGTTTTTCGTAAAACATTTCTTATCTATCTGATTTTAACTTCCCACGTCTTATTTCTTAACTTGATACATCCTTTGGAAACGAGTGTAAAGACACCCCTCCTATTTTAGCTCTTGACGAACATCGTGAAACAACACAATATTGAACCATTTCAATCCAGCAATCCAGTCTTTAGTGTGGTACAGTAAGGCGCCTGTCACTTAAAATCGTCCCACAGTACGGCCATCTTTGAGCACATGTTTGATACGTGACGTCAGGGGCGGAGTTAGACTACTCGTCCATTGGCTTAGAAAACTGACAAATGAGTAATTTACTTTGGGGGGGAGGGGGAGTATTTATTTTATGTGGGTCAGGATTCAGTCAGTCTGTAAAATTTGCAGTTTGGAAATGACAGATAGAAGGTGTGGTCTCTCTAAGTCAGGAGCATGAATACATTGTTTTGCCTTCCAACTATTTCTGAGTCAGTTTGTTTCCTGGTAAACTGAATTGTTTACAACTGTTATCAACTCACGTCTCTTACACCTTATAGCTGTTATCGTGGGAACCAAGCAAATGTGGTAATATTCTAGGAATGTCCATATACCTCCCAGTTATAAATAAAGTAATTTATCGGAACTATAAAACTGTCTTTGAGATAAGAGATCTCGCCTCGTTTATTCACAGCACTGATGGAAGTTCAAAACGAAATGGTCGGAATGTAGCACTCGCCATACTCGATGGAGAATGATGGAAATAGTAGCAAGAACAATCGTGATACATCTTCTCCAGAAATATAGGCATGCAAACTTAAAACAGGACTTGTAGACCAACAACAGTTTATTTGGATAGTTTTTCATGACAATATATACGTTTTGGCGGGAAATTTAAATAATTACATAAATGCTCATGAAATAAACTAAAAATGTCATGAGAGACACAAGAGTTATTAATTAGAAATAATGCATTGTCACACTGGCGAGTTTTTAAACCCCTATTTCGACATTAGATTGTCTCCTTCAAGACAATCCTCCTTTTCCACCTTACTTCCCTTAATTGTTGGGCGCCATATTGACTAACAATAATGCTAATTCTAATTCACTAATTGGAGAATCCAATTAGTTCGGCCTGGTTTGGTCACTGGATCCTTAATTCTGCAATACAATTTCTATTATAACAAATGATCAATTGCAGACGATTTGTCTGACTTCGAGGCGCCGACTGGACGTCTGGTGCCGTGTCTCGTTCAACTGCAGCTGGTACAGACCCTCCCAAAACACTATTGGTCTAGTGACAGGACAATAGGTCATGCACAATCTACAGAGGTTGTGAAACGTGTAGTGGTTACAATGCCTGGTATATTGTTACGGTTGATAATGGTGATACAAATATATAAGCCCTACCTAGTCGGATCCTTCTATTACATAAGCTGTGGCTGAGCCCAAGTTTACAGTGGCCTGATGGACCTTGAATCTACTAAATTACTATTATTAATACTGTGGTGTTGTACTCATCTGTCTCCTTTTGTTGTGATGTTCGAAGATGATTGTTCGACGGGGACAGTATTTTAAATCAGGGATATCGATTTAAATAAATACACACACACTGGGTACGAAGTAATCCACGGTTGCGATCTTCTGGTTCATTCCGACGGTGCCGTCAGTTTCATCTCGTGAGACGATCACTTCACTGGCGTCGATCGATAGGTTCGATTCCCGCGTCGTCACAGTTGATCAGGCTCGCTTATTATTCCGGTGATTGTTCTTTTTAGTCCGTACTGTGTACCACAGGTAATTTTAACTTATAGTTCACGCCGCGTCGATTCCATTCGCTTCGCTTCCTATTAGCTCAGTCTCAATTTCAAATAATATTCCAATCCACAGTTCGCTTTACTACTCGACTTCGCTCACTATTATCTCACTCCAAATTTCAAATAATATTCCAATCCACAGTTCGCTTTACTACTCGACTTCGCTCACTATTAACTCGCTCCGAACTTTCAAATAATACTCCCACTGCTGCACGCTCTACTACTTCACTTCGCTCGCTTTTAAATCACTTTCAAACTCCTCGACCCCCGAGACTTAGGCCGTCCTAAGTACTACCGTCGTAACTTCATCGTGAAGTCGGGCAGGCACGTTGCCCTCCGCCGAGTAACTTCACTTCACACCGAGGCCGGACCACGTCACGAGCCTCCTCCGCGTCACTACCCCAAACCAACTGCCGTTCGTCTTCACTCCTGAGCACCTAGCTCCTCGTCGGTCAGCTGAGCTAACCCCGTGGAATCATGGGAATCCCCGAAAAACTGTCTTCGCCTATACCCGGCTCGCGCTAAAACTCGCCCTAGCTGGCTTTCGCTCTCGCGCCATATACCCTTGTGGTTTCCTTTGTGGCCTTCATGCTCACAACGATCGGGATGTATGTAAGCCTTGGCTGCATCTTTACCCTTGGACTGTTCCTCGAAGCCAATTATAATCGTGTTCGCTAAAGCATCGAGCGGATTAATTCCGACTTATGGCGGCTCAGTGTGCACCGCTGCACATTGGTACATCGTCTGGTGTCGCTCTGTCAGTCATTGCTATTCATCCTATAGCCCGAGGGATGTTTTTGCGACATCTTAGCCTCGAACTAGCCTCCTTCCCAGGCTCAGACAATTTATTTAGCCTCCACTGCAGTCCCAGTTTAATATTTTGATCTCTTCGTTTCTCGATTCTCCAGTTTCTGTGTGATTTCACGTTCCCATTTACCACCTTTACTTGATTGCGAAGCTTTGATTACCTCCTAATTACATTATTACTTGTTATATTAATTGTGGCTGATTTGCATTTTGGTAGGGCAAATCGGTTTTGAAATAAATTATAGCTATATTTGCATTTTTGACATGCAAATGACTATTCGAAAAATTTTGTGGTTAAGGAAGGTCTAATGGAGACACGGTGAAGCCGTTCTATTACAGTACCCTCTCCTATGTTTCAGCTAATTGTTTACATATTTGATTAAACATACCCCTAAAGTTCCATCTGTTAATTATGACCTTCATTCTTCATCATAACCACTAAAATATTTTTTTCTCTTTCATTAAATTTATTGAATATCTTTTATTATTACATATTTGATATTCAATTTTAGGTTACGTAACACACCCAAAGATCATGTCGAAGCATGACTACCACAAACCCTGATTGAATCAAAATCCAAATTATAGTTCAAAATTCAAAGTCCAAGCTTCATCTAATTCGATTATGAAATACAAAACTAAAATCTATTACGACATCTCACGTTGAATTCCAAATACAAATCAAAATCTAAGTTGAAAAAAGTCAAGTCAAACTCAAGTGGACAGACCGCCTACGCAACACTTATCGAATGGTTTCGCGTGGATCGCGCTAGGGTGGATCGACTCGACTCGCTCGCTGCATCGCCGTGTGGCTTCCGCGTCTGGTTCCTCACCTTCGCTCGGCTCGCGCTTGCTGCGTGCCGACCAATCACAGCTCGTCTTTACCCAAACATCCCCCAGCTCGGCTCCAGCCACACTCGTCGGTCAGCTGTGTACCGGTTTCCCCCCAGTTTTTCACTTCGCCCGTGCTTTCTACACTAGCTGCGACAACCAGTCTACCTAGCTACTTCCACCGACCCCCTCTGGCGTCGAACTTTTGACTATTCTTCTTCCACCTACTTTCCTAAATTCGCTTTCTTTGTGGACATGGAATACAGTATCCTACATTGACAATTACAAATTACCTTTTACAAATAAAATACATAAATATGAGACGTGAAATACCAATTCTAATACTAATACAATGCAATGCATGCAGTGTAATGCATTCACGTGGTCAATTCTTTCTAACACATAAAGTGGATGTTTGCCTTATCCAATGTGTTCCTCAGTTCTGAACACATAGTTAACCATACCTATTCAACTGTTGATTTTCCTAGTTGAAGAGATAACTTCCGCATAATTTATATGGTCGACAAAGTTAAGCGACTGCCCGTGATGCCATTTATTCCTGCTCATCCTGATATTTACGTCCGCCGCTGAGTACTGAGAATTACGTCTGCTCTAGCATTTCAAATCACAAATCAATGGTGGTTCCTTCACTCACTAATGCAGTCATATTGGCGACCGCTGGTTACTCGTTTAGGATGCCTAGGTTGGGTCACCATTCGATTTCCTCCTCCCCCCTTCACTAATGTCATACCGTACATTGACTGGCAGCAAGCTATTTCGAAGAGTCGGCTCGAGAAAGACAATTATCCGGCTCCTAAAATTCACCAATGCTTAGTACACCGAGGCAAGTTACTTAGAAGGCTACCCCAGATCAACAACCACCTTCCTTCAGACAACATCCCTATTTCCTCAATGCAGGCTTCCGCTAGCAATAAAAACCATTTCACCACACTACACAATTCGACCCTTCTTCTTCCGATCTACATAATTACACTTCCCTTCACAACTCCTGTACTCCTTTCAACAAGTTTCCATTCTCACTTCCCTCCTAATCTATACATACTACTCGAATTGTCATGATCTCATTTCCTCTTTCTATTCTAAACACTAACATATAACTGACATTATTAAAGACATAAAATTACCTCGGTCGCACTCCCGCGCCGGACACTCCTACACAAAATTCTACCCTTCTAACTCCCAATCCTATCTTATTCTATCTTACATTTACTACTCGGTCGTAATCTACGTTTGGCACTCCCTACACAACTACCCCTCTACCCTCTCACGTTCTGATGTATTTTCAATCTGACACTGTTCTCTCTTCTCTTCCTCACATTCATGTTTCCTTTTGAATGTTTCTGTTCTTGATTCTTCATTTTAACTTTAGTCAACTCACATTCTTTCCGTCGTTCCTTCCTACCCCCTCCTATCATGTATTCCTTTTGAACCAGTCGATCATTTTCCAATTCAGCATTTTACTTTCCTCACTTATTACCTTCCATCGTCCATTCTTCATTCATATCTCGCACTTGTAAACTCCCTTATCTTTCTTGCAGGCAACACAGTAAAAAAAACAAGATATGCATCCACCCTCTCATTATCATGCTCCATTCCAATTTATGTACCTCTTCATACATTATCCGTTTCATCCTGAGGAATCTCAGACCCTCCTTTCCTTATCCTACTCAATCTCTCAATGTCTTCTCCCGTCCAAGCTACTTCTGGAAACCCCACACACTCATTCTCCTCATCCATCACTTTTTCATTACTTTCTCTTTCACTATTCAAACTTTCATCGCTGTCATTTCTGTCAACCACCCCCTCCATACTAACTACATTCTCATTATCTTCGTTCATGCGACATTTTAACCCTCTCAGTTGTTCTTTATTCATTTGCCGTTTCATGTTTTCCATTTCTCTGCTCATTTTCTCTACCTCCCTTCTCATCTTCTCTATCATGCTTTCTTCTATCTCTCCCATTCCCTTGCTATTTCTTTTCTTTCTCTGTCTATTTCTCCCTTCATGCTTTCCTCTACTTCCTTCAACTTTGTTTGCAGTTCTTTTGATTGTGTGCACATTTTTATGTTGACCGCGTTTTGTTCTGTTTTCTGTCTGTTTACTTTCTCGTCTACTTCTTGTAGTTCTCTTACCCATTTATCGATTTTTCTGTTCATTTGTCCTTGTTCTTGAACTATTTGTTCTAATTGTTCAGTTACTTGCGTTATTTTCCCTGTTTGCTGATCTACTTTTTCTTTTATCCCTCTTAGTTCTTTTTTTGTATCTTCTGCTAGTACTGTTATTTTTGTGTCGATTTGTTTTAACTCTGATTGTGTTTCCTCTGCCTGTTCTGTTATTTTTGTGTCAATTCGCTTCAACTCCGCTTTAGTTTCCTTTAATAACCTCACTATTTCTTGCATTACCGTCGTCTCCTGTCTTTGATTTTTCCTGCATTTTCCCCATATTCATGTATTCTTGGTTCTCCCTAGGCTCTATCCCGTTTGCAAATTCTACTTCTTCGTACTCTGCCATTTTCCTTTCTCGTTCGGTTGTTTGCTCATTCCTTTTCCTTCAGGGGTGTCCTATCGTAGTGAACCCTCTACCCTACTTTCCTTATCGCTCCCGTCTTCTTCGCACTTACTTTGTATTCCGTTTTTCGACTATATCGCTCTTTCCCCGCTTCTCACCTCAACTGTGCTAATTATTTATTTTATTACAGTTTTCGGTTTCCTACACGTTTATTCTCAATCTCTGGGTCGCTATTTAAAGATTTGAGCCCCTTAGTTGGACGACATATTGTCACACTGGCGAGTTTTTAAACCCCTAGTTCGACATTAGATTGTCTCCTTCAAGACAATCCTCCTTTTCCACCTTACTTCCCTTAATTGTTGGGCGCCATATTGACTAACAATAATGCTAATTCTAATTCACTAATTGGAGAATCCAATTAGTTCGGCCTGGTTTCGTCACTGGATCCCTAATTCTGCAATACATTTCTATTATAACAAATGATCAATTGCAGACGATTTTGTCTGACTTCGGAGGCGCCGACTGGACGTCTGTGCCGTGTCTCGTTCAACTGCAGCTGGTACAGACCCTCCCAAAACACTATTGGTCTAGTGACAGGACAATAGGTCATGCACAATCTACAGAGGTTGTGAAACGTGTAGTGGTTACAATGCCTGGTATATTGTTACGGTTGATAAATGGTGATACAAATTATATAAGCCCGACCTAGTCGGATCCTTCTATTACATAAGCTGTGGCTGAGCCCAAGTTTACAGTGGCCTGATGGACCTTGAATCTACTAAATTACTATTATTAATACTGTGGTGTTTGTACTCATCTGTCTCCTTTTTGTTGTGATGTTCGAAGATGATTGTTCGACGGGGACGTATTTTAAATCAGGATATCGATTTAAATAATACCACACACTGGGTACGAAGTAATCCACGTGTTGCGATCTTCTGGTTCATTCCGACGGTGCCGTCAGTTTCATCTCGTGAGACGATCACTTCACTGGCGTCGATCGATAGTTCGATTCCCGCGTCGTCACTGCTTGCATCAGTCGTTTGATCAGGCTCGCTTATTATTCCGGTGATTGTTCTTTTTAGTCCGTACTGTGTACCACAGGTAATTTTAACTTATAGTTCACGCCGCGTCGATTCCATTCGCTTCGCTTCCTATTAGCTCAGTCTCAATTTCAAATAATATTCCAATCCACAGTTCGCTTTATTACTCGACTTCGCTCACTATTAACTCACTCCAAATTTCAAATAATATTCCAATCCACAGTTCGCTTTACTACTCGACTTCGCTCACTAATAACTCACTCCAAATTTCAAATAATATTCCAATCCACAGTTCGCTTTACTACTCGACTTCGCTCACTATTAACTCGCTCCAAATTTCAAATAATACTCCAACTGCTGGACGCTCTACTACTTCACTTCGCTCGCTTTTAAATCACTTTCAAACTCCTCGACCCCCGAGACTTAGGCCGTCCTAAGTACTACCGTCGTAACTCCATCGCGAAGTCGGGCAGGCACGTTGCCCTCCGCCGAGCAACAGCACCTCACACCGAGGCCGGACCACGCCACGAGCCTCCTCCGCGCCACCACCCCCAACCACCGCCGTTCGTCTTCCTCCTGAGCACCTAGCTCCTCGTCGGTCAGCTGAGCTAACCCCGTGGAATCATGGGAATTCCCCGAAAACTGTCTTTCGCCTATACCCGGCTCGCGCTAAAACTCACCCTAGCTGGCTTCGCTCTCCGCCATATACCCTTGTGGTTTCCTTTGTGGCCCTCATGCTCACAACGATCGGGATGTATGTAAGCCTTGGCTGCATCTTTACCCTTGGACTGTCACTCGAAGCCAATTATAATCGTGTTCGCTAAAGCAGTCGAGCGGATTAATTCCGACTTTATGGCGGCTCAGTGTGCACCGCTGCACATTGGTACATCGTCTGGTGTCGCTCTGTCAGTCATTGCTATTCATCCCTATAGCCCGAGGGATGTTTTTGCGACATCTTAGCCTCGAACTAGCCTCCTTCCCCAGTCTCAGACAATTTATTTAGCCTCCACTGCAGTCCCAGTTTAATATTTTGATCTCTTCGTTTCTCGATTCTCCAGTTTCTGTGTGATTTCACGTTCCCATTTACCACCTTTACTTGATTGCGAAGCTTTGATTACCTCCTAATTACATTATTACTTGTTATATTAACTGTGGCTGATTTGCATTTTGGTAGGCAAATCAGTTATTGAATAAATTATAGCTATATTTGCATTTTTTGACATGCAAATGAGCTATTCGAAAATATTTTGTGGTTAAGGAAGGTCTAATGAGACACGGTGAAGCCGTTTCTATTACAGCATAACCAAATTGCTGATCAGATTGTATTAATTGTTGTATAGTTGAATACAATAGTTTTAACGTATTCGAGTATTAGTCATTATAACGATTTTTTTTAATGCATTTCTAGTCCTATACTTGGGACATGGTAGCCTACATATATTACATATTTCTTGTATTGTGTACCTATCGTCTATTACTTTAGGCTGTCAATGTTGGGCCTCTTCCTCCTAGGATATCACACACAACCCACGCATCTAATATTCAGTCAATGTCAGTTTTCCCGCGGTTTTGCTGTTCTTATCTGAAGATAATAGAACACTTATCGATTGAATAATGTCAATGGATAATCAAACAACCGACCGAGTTCTGAAGCAATGTTTTGATTAAATCAAGCGAGTGATGTAAGATTCACCAAGACCCAGTTTTGCAAAGATAACGGAAAGTTTGGTTGGTTATTAATTGAATATTTATGTTAGTATGTTGGTGACAGGTAAGCTCCTAAAAAATGTGTGGTACATTTAAAAACCTGAATAGAACGTAAAATCTAGATTTAAACAAGTGTGTTGAGGTTGTAACAAATTTGTTGTTTAAACAAGGTTTAATTTTTTTCTGTGGAAATAGTATTTAGAATGAAGGAGGAATGAAAAAATACACATTCCAATACTCGTTTTATTTTGTTTGATAATTGACCCAAAAATGTATCAAGAGAATAATATGAGACATGTCCAATGTCAATCAACTCACAAACAAATTATAGGTAGAAACTTTTCAAAGCGTGTGCACTAGACAAAAATATTTAAAGCTTGATAGAGTGTTATTAGTATATATTCGCACCCTTTTGAGAGAAAAAACACCTACCAGGAAAGCATTTGTTGCATTGGAATTCATTATAATACTGAGTCTATATAAGTATTTTTTTCATTCTTGAAAATAGTTCTCTTCTTCTTCTTATTTATATTAATCAACAATAATTGTATAATAAAATAGAAGAACAGGTATCAATTCTATGAATAAGTGTTTTGGACATTAGCCTACACTGATCGTTATCAATATTTTATTGCGATATTTCAATTTTTCTTCAAAGTCTTTTCAAACTAAGTTGATAAAAGTCAGTTCCAAAACACAAACACAAACAACACTTATTTAATTAAACAGAAAACATTT
>JAMZAV010012139.1:0-18371 GCA_024449915.1 Sweltsa coloradensis
GACCCCTCTCCCCTCGCCCCCCCAAAAAACCCCCCCCCCCCCAAAAAAAAGCCTCGATATCGCAAACAACCATCCTCAGACATTCGTCCCCCTCTCGCGATGTCTGAAAACAGAATTGCGGTCGTTCTCGTACTATCAGCTCGGAAAAGTGAAAACTTACCGAACTCATAATTAAGTTTAATTTTAGAGACTCTTATCAACAGAACTTTTATGGGTGTTTAAAAGATGCTAATGGATTTTTTTTGTGATTTTGTTGATGGAAAATTATTGCAAAAGCCGTTTTTGTGATAGTTTTAGAATTTGCCCTGTTCGTCTTTTTGGGTCGTGAAACCAACATTCGGTTACCTTGCCTCCACCACCATGCCCCGCCTTGCATATTGGATTACAAGGCCCTTAAAAAATAATATTCCCCTGTTGCAAAATTAATAAACGCAAGTTTTTTTTATAATAATAAAAAGAAAATTTGTGGATTAAGGTCTATATACACATGCTGATGCACATAATATGCGTTGTCTGTACCAGACAAAGATAATTATTTTCCGCCTGTCTATTTTTCGTTGGAAGTTGAAACCATGCATATCCCTATCCTTATTGTGATTATTTAAATGACGTGAGGATATAGGGGAATATCCAAGTTCTTTTTATGTTTTATGTGACTCATTCAAGCATGCGCCTTTTGACTGAGGAAATCTCGTCATAATCTTCAGTCAGGATTGCCAGTGGCGAGTATTATCGGCCGTCCTGCCGAATTAGAGTCTCGTATAAGACGTACCCCTGGGGCGTGCAATGGCAACGCGTAAACTCTCTTGGAGACGTATGTATAAACTCATCCACAATAGTTTTCCACGGTGGAAGAGTGCAGAACAATCAGGTATGCATAAAGATGCTGATGAAAAGAAGATGGTTGTTGCTCTCCCAGGTTTTAGGGGGAGGAACCATGAGGCTGCAAACTGCAGTGTTCGGACTCCGAACCGCCTATTTACCGTGAAACGGGATTTGTATCGCAAGTACAATAGGTATAATTGACATTCTAGCTAATGGCCGGCGGAGTATAGTATTAAATTAAACGACAGAGACCTTGAAAGATCGCAGACCATTCGTGTCACAATTTTTAGGAACTTGGTATATGTATCTCATTGTTTTGGGCGTAAAAAAAATAAATTTATACTATATGCGAACTTTTCGTTTAAAACCCCCCGTTCGGGCAATTTCTTGTCCTTCTAACTTAAGGGGTTTTCCCCCCCTTTTTGACAGTTAGTAAAATGCGGGTTTTCTCGGCCAAAAAAGCATCCTACAGGCCTATATACAAATTTTTCAAAATTTCAATAAAGCATACATGGGCTTCTTTCAGTAATAGTTTTCAAATTTGACTTGATCAGCCAAAAAAATCACGAATATTGTCAATTTTTACTTTTTAACAAAATTTAAATTTGTGAAATTAATTTATTTTTTATAAATTTTTTCAAAACAAAATTTTTTGAAAGTGTTACCATAGAAACCTTTATTTCCACTTTCTTGAGATATGTTCAAAATTTCTAACAACTGTGATGTCATTCAGCCGAGCAAACAGAAAATTGCCTAAAACGCAGGTGGTGAACGCTCTTAATCTTCAAGCGCTATTTTATGCTTTGATTCAATCCTTATCCGACGCGGGATTGCCGATCTGGGTATCATTACGCCGACCTATATTGAAATCGCGCGTAACTCGTCATTAACAATATAAGGCCAGGTACATGCTTTATCAAAGATTATCTATAAGTTCGTCAAGGTTTTACAAAGCTGAACATAAGGCCATGGTTTTTCACCGATATGTTTTCTTTGTGAGATTTCTGGATCCTTTCGCCACGAATTGGTTCTCATGAATTTTAACATTATATTGTTATATGCTATTTAGGCATAGAACAAAATATAAGATGTGACCTGGACACACACTCAATATTCTTTTATTTTTTGCCGCTTGCCATCGTTCCTAAAAACCTGCATTCAAGTGAAGCTCATAGTCGTAACTCATATCATGAATGACTGCATGACTGCCTGCATGCAGGGATTGGAACCTTTATTCATAACGGTTCAGGTTCCGGTTCTGGTTCCACTTCCAAATTTTATAACGGTTCCGGTTCCGGTTCCTAAAGTATAAAGGTTCCGTAAAAACCGGTTCTTAAAGGTTCTTAAGGTTCTGGTACCGGTTCTTTAAAATAATATTTTGTGCAAAGTCGTGGAAAGTTGTAAAGTAGGCCCTACAAATTTTGACTATTGGACATTTATGGCTAAAAATTTAAATTAAGTCTAAAAAATAAATAATTACAATAATATTTATTAATAATGTTGTATAGGCCCTAATGAATAATATAATTGGTAAGTTTCAAATAAAAAATTACAAATAAAAATAAATTAAGAGCTTTCAGTTCATTTATTGATTGTGTGTTTCACGTAGGTTCATTTTTGTTTAGTTTACTTTTTTATTAAAGATCGTATTAGTAGCCTATTCATCACGTAGTAGGCCTAGAAGTAAAATGTTCACTGAGATTAATCTAGTCAAAGCTGAACAGCAAAGGTCTTTGCGGGCCGGGCCATATCGGACAGGATGTGACCCAGAAGGTGAGAAGTACAAAAAATATAAGCCCTACACACAAAAAACTGAGTAGACAAGAATTTTTTTCAAAAACTAGTGAACGAATTTTAAGCGTTTTTATTTGAATATCATTCGAAAAGTTGAAATTTTAATTTTGTTGAAAATTAAAAGCAGATATTTTGGAACCTTTGAGAACCTTTAAGAACCTTTAAGAACCTTGTGTAATATAACGGTTCGGTTCCGGTTCCGGTTCCATAGACCACCTGTACAAACGGTTCCGGTTCCGGTTCCGGTTCTACAATATGAAACGGTTTCAAACGGTTCCGGGTTCCGGTTCCGGTTCCGGTTCCAATCCCTGCCTGCATGGATGGCAATGTCTTCGACTATCTGTCAATTCGTATCGAGTTGAGTTGTCAATCGAATGACATGAAGAGATTTATTTCCCCTACTGATCGTAGGCCTATATTATATATGTAATTTGTCATCAGTATAGCCCTAGTCGCACAAATATGAGACCTAACGCGCAATACCAATCAATCAGTAAAATAATGACCCTGCAGCCTTCATGAACAATTTGTCTGTAATTCGTAAAGAAGCAAGAAAATGAAGAAAGTGAAAGTTCCCTGATTTTGTCTACAAAATACTCGGTTCCTGTATAGTACGGAGTACCTATGTTGAGCCTTGAAACAAAATGATCGAGGCACTCCCGAGTTCCGCCGCCCTCGATTGACAGGTGTAAAATCTATATTTTCCGACTTATCTTGACGAGATATAGCTTATAATATGAATCCGCAGAATAGGTTATCATCGCGTAATGTTTTATATTGTTGTATTTTTAAATGTATCTATATTTATAGCAATAACTAAAGGGGCCACACGATAAAAAAATATGAAAATACCACGTCAAGTATAATTATTATATATGTACCACGAGACCATAACTTACTCGTCGGGTATCGTGTGCATGATCTATACAGGTTTATACCCATATTTTAATACTATCTTTAATATTTAGACATTATGTCTTATTTTACCACCGACCATCACTAATTGTAGTTCGAGCGACGTGAAACGGGTTTAAACTGAGTTATAACTTGCATGAAATAAACGAAATTGCATTGTTTTGGAGCTAATTTTTGTGTATATTACTCATGTTTTGTAATTATGCTATATACTGACTTACTTAGTGACTTACTGACATAGTACTTACTTATACTGACTTACTGACTTACTTGACTGAGTGTTTTAATAATTATGTTTTGGGACAAATTTGCAAAATTTTCAGTTCGTCTTATCATAAAAAAGTAGTAGCTTTTAGTATTTTACACATGGAAAACAAAATCAAAATTTGATGCATTCTCGCGCGAGTATACTTTTATATACAGTAAAATTTAAAAGGTATAAATGTATGCCTATCCAATAGTATTACAATGTATTACAATTACAAGCATTTACACGGGTACGCGAGCACCCTATATAGAGGGAGCGAACTGCGAAGCTATCGTGGAAGGTACAGAGACGTATATTTCATTGTTTAAAAGTCGTTGGTGGAGGTGCCGAGTTAACGATAAAAAATTAAATATACGTACTGTTCCCGCATTGTAATATAATTGTTGGTGGAGGTGCCGGACATTTATGTGTAGTTAGGGTGATGCTGACCTTCAGGGTCACCCGAAGTAACCGAAAAACCGCATGCGAATCGGATGCCTTTGGTTTTTATCTTGAGACATACGAACGGACGGAAAGAAAAGTGAAATTTGTACATTTTCAAAACATCTCACAATTCTGCTCAACCAAAACTGTTTAAAAATTCCTGGAGAGAACAAGCGGCGAACGTTTTTAATGGTAACCAAACCCGGCGCCGCCACCAAAAGATCGACGCGCGAATTGTACCTACTATATTTTTTGAAAATTATTTTTCGACGATCTACTGATTAAGTTGCTTGGTTACCTCTTTTGGGTACTCTCGTATATACCCGTGCTTGAAGTAATGTTTACATTTTACGTGTGATATACGTCAGGCATTTTACATGTCTGTTATAGCGAAATGTTGGAGTAATTGAACACCTGACATGACCTGTCAGGCAGGCATAATTATTGAATAACATATACTTTACATTTAATTAATTACACTAAAGGTCTATAATAGATTAAGAGCTTCACGCACGGATGTATAACAAGTATGGTATCGTATACATGACGACCCATGTTTCACTTATTGAATTATCATATTACTATTATGATAAATGGCCAGCTCCGATGTTCGCCAGCTTCGATGTACGTGCATGCTTGCATAGATTGCATACTCAATTTCCGATGGAGATTGAAAACTATAGTCTGTTCTATGCACGGCAACCAATTAGCATCCAACATTTGTGCAATTTTGTTTGATTAAAATATTTACCAAGTGGTATAAATTGAAGCGGAGCAGATTTATTCGCTTTTATTCAGGGGATTTTTTCGACTTTCAGGTTCATTGACTGCATTTATCATAAACATATAAAGATTATTTATTCACCATTGTACATAAAATTGCAAACTTCATGGTAAAGCAGAAAATGTCTCAGCCCCGAACAATGTGATGATTCGACATTTTACGATAGATTTTGTGTAGAATTTCCCAATGAGTTAAATATCGTCATCAGTATAGCCGGTAAAGCTGTACGAGATTTTACATAAACATGAGTGTTGTTAATATGCATATTTTTACATTACGAATAAAATGTTTCGAGCTCATTATGAAAGCGGATGCAAATTGGGTATGCGCCAAAATGATATAGGCCTAGTCCCTCGGCTATAATTTATACAGGATGACGATAAGCCTCTGGATGACGTTGTGAAAACACCGCCGCTGGCAATGTTAATGCACCGCCATTGCGGCATCGTCATTTCAAAATGGAACATTTTTAAAACGAGGGACATGAAGTACTTTACTCGTAAATGTCATCGTAATATGAGTGGAACTAGCGAAGTGGTATTGACGTACATGTTCACGTTGGGAAATATACATTCCATGGGAAGTGGCACCCTGGTTATATATGGGATCAGACTTGAAATTAACTTTTGTAATTTTTTACTACAGCCTTAAACTTAGTTTTTTAGTTTAGTTTACGCGTCAACCGTTAGGTCAAAATGCACCACTAGCCTAGGGGATGGGGAGGAGTGGCCCATGCTGGTCAGAACCAGCCACGGGTAAGGGGAGGAAGGGGGATTTCTCACGTCACGGTCGTCATCGTCTTTGTCATCGTTCGTAGTGCAATTGTCATCGTCGTCGAGAGGTCGTCAAGGGAAGGGGCCAAGGTCCTCAACGACGATTGCCAGAGCTCGCCTCTAGATTCGGGGAGTAATATACTACCCTTTTTATACTAGCCGATGTTTGCGAGGTGGACCTTTTCTCTTGAATCGCCTTTTACGATTAGCAGAGCTATTCTCTGGGCTAAATTCTACCCTGGGCCCAGACGGGGGTATAACTTTAGTACTTAATTGCTTACGGCTTTTTGGTCGGGAACACTTTTTGTGTACAATTATGTTTTGGCATAGTAGGCCTATAATTGAATTGCATGTTTGCCTCCATGTGTAGCCATAACCCAGAAAGCACATTTAAGATAATACAAAATATAACGTACGTTGCCTATTCATTTGCGTATTTAGCGACATTTATGCAAAGTTAAAAACGTTGTCGGTAAATTTTCAAAATTTTGAACCTTTTCCATGACAAATTCTGGTGATGTCACTGTCAGTGTGAATCGGAATGCATTTCTTTTTGATGAACATATTCACAACAGTCACAACTCGGAACAGTCGTACACTTATACTAGAATATTTTTTCGAACAAAATATTACTGTGAAGAATTATTTTGGGTTGACTTACAATTTACAGGCTTATGGGTTTCGTATAAATACATATATATCATGACCCAATTATTTCAAATTTGTGTCACTTATTGAATTATCATATTATAATGCATGGCCGGCTTCGATGCACATGCATGCTTGCATAGACTGCATTCAGATGGAAATTGAAAATAAGTCTGTGCATGCCAACCAATCATCATCATGTTCATCATGTATATATCGTTCCTGCACCAATTTAAAACTCGAAATTGATTTAACGTTTTGGAAGAATTTAACACGTGATATGTATTAAAGTGAATATTCAACAAAACATTTTAAACTGCCAAAACAATGCCAGATCTAATGGTATACAGGTGGATGCGATCACTACACTTAAAGTGGCGTATCCAGGATTTCATTCAATTAATTTTCATTCAATTATTTCACAGATGTAGCGAAAGCTAAGTGGGGCGTCCGGGAAATTTTCTCCTTCAAGGTCATTTTGGTAAAAATTTGTGCGTTGTAAAGCATTACAATGACCAACTTTTCTCAACTAAAATTCTGTTTTTAATCCACAAATTTTCTCTTTCAAGGTCATTTTGGTGAAAATCTGGGCGTTTTAAAGCGTCACCAACTTTTTATCTACTAAAATCCTTTTTTAAATCTAATTGTTTTCTCTTTCAAGGTCATTTTGGTGAAAATCTATTCATGGGCGCCGGCAGGAATTTTAGCAGGGGGGGCAACAATCACAATTTGTAGTTTAGTTGGGCAAGCACGGGGGGTTTGGGGGGCGGAGTCCCCCAACAATAGCGCCGCAGGCGAAATTTTTGAAAAATCAGGTTTTTAGAATGCATTTGGTGGGTTTTAGAAAAAAGTAGTGGGCTGAATACGATACCGAAATTATGTAATTTTTGTGCAGTAGATACTAGAAAGTAAACAAAAAAAACATTGTGTCTCAACTTTTATACGGTTACTAAAATGGGTTATGAGTTGAAAATGAGACACACGTTTAAAAATAAAGGCTTTATTTTAATTGCATAAAATTATAATGAATGTGATTGTTTTGATCACATTTTCTTTTCTTACATAAACTGCAACTTGTAAGTTCTCTCCAGCTGCAATGCAATGTGGAATAAAAATATAAACATAACACGTTCTTAGAGGTCTACATCGACTAATAATATACTAGCCTACAAATCATAGAAACGATATCTTGTTACAGTATTATTATTTATTTCAATGAATCATACACATAATATCGCATAACATAAAATAAATGGAAAACGGGCGTGATTGACTAGACCCAAAAAGGAAAATGCGAATTTCAATACGTTACTAAGTACTAAAAACAAACAAACTAGCAACACTCTGCTCCCGATCAGATCATTAAATATATTATTATTATTATTAATATTAATTTTCAATTGAATTTCAGGCTTCACAAAAACATTAAATTTATATGTAATAAACGAATATCACTAGTTAAAAATTTATTTTTCCTGAAATCCAGGGGGGGGCAAGCGCCCCCCCTTGCCCCCCCCTCCCGGCGCCCATGATGCGTTTTATGCATCACAATAACCAACTTGGATCTACTAAAATGCTCTTTTGGTCAGGTGGTACCTTTAGTATAGCGATAAAACAGTTATTATATATTCTCCATTGTAACGTTGAAGTGCACTTTCACACTATTTTAATCAAAAAAGGGGGGGGGTTATGTCCCCCCCTCCCCCTCTTGGATACGCACATATGCATATCCATGGCCCGCTGAAAGAACGAAAAATCATTCTCGTCATATTTGGTGTGTTCGACTGTATAATAATAATATAACACGCACGGTTATCACGTCATATTATTGTCTTGTCTTGTCTTGTATCTAAACAATCGTTATTGAAATCAATACGATTTAACGGTGAATTTACAAGTAATTAGCAATGATTACAATGGTTTAAAAATATAACCGCATATTCTAATGTTTATATATTATATAGCTACATCGAAATCGGTATTCTCAATGTTTGTGAAAATTGAAATAGGTCAATATTGTTTCAAGCAAAACAGATACAACTTCATGCAATATCGAGACAACATACATAAACGGAACGATTCGTGTTTTGTAAACAAATTCGTTTGGAATTTTGTTTACACAATATACCAGAGTGTTTACAGAATCATGCATAACATGTGCAGGACTGAGGAACACCATGCGCAAGATCAAGAACAATACAAACATTGCGTTATATATTGCTTTTGATTCACAAAGCGTTTTGGTTACATAACTCCCAACTGTAGCTAATCCTTTGTACGATTATATCATTTTAATAAATACTGAATTGAAAATCTCAGATAGAAAGTATAACATCAGTGTATAAATAATGAACGAGGTTTGATTTTTGATGACATTAATACGGTCGAGTCTGGTTAAACGGAGCTTTAGCACATACGATAATATAATTAGTCATTTGTATAGAATCGTGCCTTTTAATATTGTTCTCATCAAAAAAAATTATCTAAATTGCCTTGGTTAAGTTTGTTATCTAAGAAAATTTGAATGCAATTTGTAATACACAGAAAATTGTTTAAAAATTGTTTAGTAAATGTAAAAACTTTTGAGGCTCTTCAGAGAATCGGATAATATCCGGAGCACGAAAGACGACCACCAAATGTTTACTGAACCACTTCATACCGACGTCCTATATACCAAAACATGTGATGAACCTGTTTTTATTGACATGTTGTAAAGTCTGATTGATAAAATTAGCCAAGTTCTTTAGATTCAATCTACTACAGCTAGAGACTGACTACCTCAACCGACGTGTATGTGCGCCCTACAATGAGGCAAAGATCTTGTGAAAGCCAGAGGATTTAACCAACACTTTTGTTGTATTGTGAAAATATCGCTTTTGTTCTCCACATAACGAACGTCCAGTTTGCAATATGACCGATTCTATTGTATATAATTATCAAACGGAGAACTTATTCGTTAGTTACGAGTTACGAGTACGAGCTTACGAGTACGAGTTGGAAAATAAAAATATAACATAGCAGACACATTCAGGCATACACATACAATTTTTAAACGTTACCAAACTATTTTATGGATAAAAGCTGGGGCAGTGTAATAAATTCAATAACCTATTTGCGTAAATTTTATAAATACGATACTTCACTGACCACAAACAACCTTTTGAACTAAACAAATTATGGGCCCTCTGTGCAGTTATTATTTTGGTTCGAATATTAATTTTAGTTTTCTTAATTAAATAATTGCTTTGAAACTCATCTAGTCGCGCGCCAATATTTTGACGCTTCGTGATCTATGTAGGCAACCCATCCAACTATAAACCAACCAAGAAACCAACCATGCAGCCAGCCGTCTATCAACCTCTCCATGGCAGGTGAGGTCACTGGTGACGTCAGACCAATTGAGCGCGTTTCTGGATACGACGACGGAAAACTGAAATTGCACTTTTTTAAAGATATTTTAGATAACGTTCTTTTTATCCTTCATAAGTTAAAATCACCCGGGCCCATCCATTAATTAGTGTTTTAGAAATACTTGCATATCCTATATGTCACAAGATGCCGGGCTATATATAAGCTGGCAAGTGAGAGCATATGTCAGGATATATAGACTCCTGCATATCGCCTGCAGTATACCAAAACTGCTGCAGTTAAATATCTCCAAACTATTTTCAGTGGAATGAGTTTTTGGTGATTTGTAATAATACTGTTCCTATTAATAATTTATGATAAACGGAAAGAATCCCCCTCGCGCTGTACGTAACGTTACATGCAATGAAACTCGTACAGAAATGTGTGTTTTATGTACGAGAACCGTGTGGAACTCACATTCAATATAAAAGGCCTCAAACAGCCGGTAGTCAGCAAGTCAACGAGTCGCAAACAGTTTATTTTGTGGTTCTTTGCTTCGAGTGTAAAGAGAAATTCTATCAGCTCACTTGACGTTGAATGAGAGAACGGGCCCGCGGGAGGTTCATTGAAAAACAATACTCCCATGTGGTGTTGCCATCAAAGCTCATGAGTGTGTGTGTATAAGGGCTGCATGAGAGCTGATTATTCTCCTATACACTGTAAAAAAAACGACCGTTTTTTTAAGGGTAATGTATATGGCAGCCACAGTTCCCACAAAAGTAATCATTAATTTATGCAAACATAGCAAGGTTAAGTAAATGTATCCTTGAAGGCATATAATAAACCCTACGACCGGGAAAAAATGCCTATACATTTGCAGACTTTTAACCCCATCGACATTAAGGGTAAAATTACTGATTGTGTTCACCTTAAATAAAACCTACATTGCACACTTAAACAAACTATGTCATGTACGTCAATATTTAGTAGTGCGTCAATCTTAATTTCCCGTACATTGCTGACTTAAAATTACTTCCAATGTAGGGTAAAATTCAGCCATATGTTCGCCTTACTTTTCAAAAACATTGTTCACCTAAAATTACTCCTTGTGTAGTGTTATATTTGGCATTATGTGTAATTTTATTTAATCATACACTGTAGGCTTAAAATAACATCCACGTATGGCAAAATTTTTGCCCTTTGTTTGATTAAAGTTTTGAATACGTTGTAACGGTCAGCAAAAATTTCGACCCGTACGAATATTATTTTAGTAGTTGTCAGGCTGAAATTTCTCCTCCTGTAGTGGGATTAATGGGACATTTCAATTATTTAATTTATCAATTTAACTATGATGACGAACGTTCCTGTAAGTAAGACACACATCATTTAATAGCCAGTAGAAAGATTAACATAACATATAAATTTCATGGTGTTAAAATCTCGGGACGCAGCGAGGCTCGAACCTGGTACACCTGGAGAAAGAGTATACACTGTCCTAGTCGATAAACCCAATACACCAAGACACCGTATACCTGAAGCGCGTCTGTAGTGAATCATGTTGGGAGATGTAGTTATGTTAGTAAATGTTTGAAATGAGAAATTCAATACAAAAAAATGTTTTTCCGGATTCCTGGCCATATTATATAACAATATAATATAATTTATATTTTATTTAATGTACTCCTCGGGCTCGTCCTTTCGGAAATCCGCCATGCATGGTGATATAAAATAGTAATCTACTCTTCTTCTGTGTCGAATAACCGTCCTTTTAAACGCTGTTAACTGGTCACTAGTAAGGGAATATTATGAAAATATGATTACATTATTACTTTGACGACCTGGAACCATATTGGGCGATTGTAAGAATTTTATAGGGATAATTGTTTCGGTCATCCAAGTGACATTTATCTACCCTTCAGGGTCGAATTCTTGTCCTTTTAAAGTCTGCTAACTGTCCATTTTTAAGTGAATATTACTCCAAAAGAAGTACATTTAAAGACCTTCAAAGTTGAATATTAGAACCATACCGATCGATTGATGATTCACTGTTTAAGGAACAATTGGTTCAGCCCGCATTTTATTTCAACCTGCAATTTATATTTGTCTTCTACTAAAAGAATATTTTCTTCTCCTAGTAGATTAATTTTATTCCTCCACTGGTTTAATATTATCTTTATTTGCATTCATTAAATTACCTTTGACAAATTTCGAACTCTACTGGCAGTTTTTTTTTTTTTACTTTTTATGCGTCTATTATTTAGGCTTTCGAGGGTGTGTATTTATCCGATTCTTGGTCGAATATCTCCACTTAGAGGTCGATAAATATACCTCCACGAGGAGAATTTTGTCTTGTTAGAGGTCATGTAGTTCTTGGTTGATATTGGTTGAATATTATACATTATTAGGAAATTCGCCTGTCTGAAGAGCCCCCCCCCCACACATTGTATTATTTTCGTAACAGAATTTACTAAATCAATTAGTAAGAATGAATTCACAATATATTTAAAAATTAATATATGCTGTTAGAAATATTGATGAAGACAAGATGGGCATATGACTGAGTAACCTTCGAAATCTCGGGAGTTTTGAAACTTAGACCTATAATCCTTTACCATGTTCTCAGCACTCACATAACCTTTACTTTTGACGACGGTTCAGTGCAGAAAAAATTATGGAATTAGAACAATTTAATTTCAATTGGTGATTGTCATGACAGTCGTTTTGTTTCCTGACAGTATAGAGTTGCGTAAAGGGCGTGAATTCGGCCCTTCCAATTATACATTATTTGTGTATGTTTGGCATTTATTAGTATTATACCAGGGAAATGCCAAAGTCGTCGTTAGACGAGTGAGCGAGCCATGTGTTGTGTACCCGGGAACATTCCCTTTCCACCCCCTTCAAAGGTCTAGATCTAGCTAGAGTCTCTCCTCTCTAGCCTACTAGAGTGGCGCATTATGGCCTTACAGCAGTTAACGTGCCCTTATACCAACTAAACTCAAAACCCTATATCATTCATACTTTAAAGTTTATATATCAACAAACTTAAAAGCAAAGGTTACCGAGTACTCAACACATGGCTCGCTTACTCGTTTAACTATTTTGGCGTTTTCCTATTCTTTTTAGCTGGGTGCCTTTATACCCGAAATGTGGGAGTCCAGGGTTCAAACCCCGGTCGGGATAGGTTTAGTAATTTCTGGATTGTATTAAGAAAAAAGTATTGAACATAATTTTTGGAATGCATACAATTCTATGGAAAACACAGGCAGTAGGAAATACGAGTAAAGATTGCAAGGTTTACTCAATCTCACAGCGGAATTTTGGGAAACCTTGAGCGTGGAGATTCGTTATACCTTGGTCACATGCATGCACTCACCGCCTGACATTCGATCAAAACATGATTGGTTCATGAACAAAAGCAATTGTCGTTCAATTCAATTAAATGTGACATTCTCAGCCTATTTTCAATTTATTGTTTCTTGTCGTGTAAGTTTAAATCGTAACAGATTTTGCTGAAAATGTTTCCAACACCCACAACACTTGTAGTGTCACGCATCTACGTGCCTAATTAATCATCAATCTATTAACCAATCACCACTATAAAAATGTTTCTTTAAAATTTCAGTGCAATCTAGTCAGCGGTTCAGCCGTTTCTAAACTCACTCACTCGCTCGCTCGCTCGCTCGCTCATGCACTCACTCACTCATCATTCATACAGGAACAGAGAAAGTTTTCTTTGGGTTGAATAGTAAGACCAAGTGTACTCTGTTATCTGTGGTAAGACTCAGAGTCAGTCGCTGCGCTCCCTCGTTTAATAATAGATCTATAATAAGAATAACCCACATCTAAGTTCTTAGATGCTACTTCAATTTTGGGTGGGGGGAGGGTTGTTCTGTAGATTAAAGGTGTAATAAAATTCATATTTACAAATATAATTCTTATGACTTGTACCGAACACCGTTTTCCAATTTGAACTTGACCATATGTGGGTAGACTATGTATGTAAGGCAGGCAAACGAAGCTGTATTAAACCAATTAACACTGTACCTTTGTGTATTTAATATCCCTTTATAACTGTACTCAGAAGACCAGCCGTAAGTTCCCGGCAGCATACCGTTCCATTACGAGTCTTGCTTATCTTGATCTACATTCTATATATAGACGTTGTATTGAGTGGTCAGACAGAGCCTGGAGCCAGGCATTTCTATAATTTTCTTGCATTCTTTTCTTGCATTCTACGACTCTTCTCTAAATACTTTCAAGGATGGTTTCAGTACCGTCTTGTGCATTACACACACAGCTATCAGATTATTTTTGTAAGATTACAACGTATACATGTTACAACAATAACATACACTCAAAAGCATTTTGATGCTTTCCTAAATATTATTAAAAACACGGGAACTTGAGTAGGCCCTACCCAAAAGATAGTGCGAAGCTATACTTGACGTCGAAGCATATAGACGAAACTACTTGTGGGGGGGGGGGGGGGGGGGTGTCGAAGCAAGATTTTTTCAAAACACTGTCAAACTTCACAAGTTTATAAATACTTGACGGAATCAAACCAATAAAATGTAGTAAAATACCACCATTTGCAATGTTAAACATAAAAAATCTAGGGCTATGCCGATGCGCCCTAGACTCGCAGTAGCTGGGGGGGGGGGCAACTTTCCAGACCCCCCATTGTAACAGGATACATACTTTTCCCGAAGCGATTGTTTCATGGGCAATGTTGATAGTTCACTCCCTCCAGAAATCAAGCGATAGTTACACCACTGCGTCAAAGAACGCAAAATTAAAAATCACCTTGCGTCGATCATTATGGTGGCGGAGCCGAGTTAAGAAAAAGCTTATAAAAAAAAATTTCTGGATCAAAAAAAATTGAAAATTTTGTGTTAAATCACTGTTACAAGTTATAATTTTTAAAACTGTCATTTTAGTGTAGTAATGTGCTATAGATCATGAGGTTAAAAATAATGTTTTGAGTTAATTTGAAATATACTTTTACATTACACATAATTTGATGCCTATATATCGACTAAATTTTTCATGAACGTTATGACAATTACGCTCCAACATGCATATGTGTTTTTTCCATTACAATGTACAGCAAAATTAACATGAACATCATATGAAAATAACCATATATATGAATAGTTGCCTTTAAGCCTGCAACGTAGCATTAAGTAAGGTAAGCGAGGAGGTAAAAATGACCATAATTAAACACGTAAATTTTAGCCTTCATTTAGGCTTAACTTTAAATGAACGTAGTGCTAATTATGTCACTCCATGCATATGTGTTTTTACCCTTGAATCATACAATAATTCCAAGTTGAATAGACGTGTGAATTTTACCCTACATGTTGAGGAGTTTAAAAGTCTACAATGTAGGATACACTTAAGTTTAACGCTCTACTAAATATCACACTACATGTAGGGTATTATAAGGCCGACAGTGTAGGGCAGATTAAATGTGAACGTCGGTGAAAACATACACCTTCAGGGACAGAATTTTAAATCCTACAAGGAAGCGGTCAATTTATTATGACTTTGCAAAAATTAACTTGAACATTTCAATTAATATTCACTGTACACTGCAGCAATTTATTGAGTAAAGGTATACTTTAGGTGAAAACCATATTTGCGTATACTGTTGTTGGAAAAGTAAGTCTCCGATGCACGGGTTATTTAAAGATTTTTCTTACAGTGTAGTAACACGAGGTATGTGCAAATAGGTTGGACATCAACATCATAGACCCCATTGTCCACACCGACGCTGCATGTGAAGGCGAAGAGTTTTAAAGTGATCAATGGAGGTAGAAATGTAGAGAATTAAAGCTATCATGCTTACGCATTAATGGCATTATGTTAGGCCTACGTGTAAAGGTGTATGATTACCCTAGCCAACAAAATACTTATGTAAATTGTACTGGTGCGTTTTGAGACAAATAAATAAAATACTGCACGCTAACGAAATTGTGGAGTTTTTATATCTACCACGTGCAAAACATTATTTTGAGCAGCAGAGATAAATTTAAAATGTTACAATTTGAAGATTGAAAAATTGTCAGAAGAAACAATCAAATCGCTAATTTCCAAAATAATTCAGTAGTCCAGTTAGTGCTCGCGATCTATTGACCAAATGTATGCAACTTGCAATGTGTGTATAACCAACCACGGGTAATACCTAACATAGGGAGCGAAGCTTAAAAATGTTTGTTTTTTATTTTATACTGTTTGGTGGAGGTGCCGGGTATATCCACACTTTTTTTCCAAAAGTGAACCATAAAATTAATAAGATTGAAAACCCAAAAACATGATGCTACCAAATTTCCCCTTTCACTGGAGATGGCCCCATCCTCTGATCCCCAGGGTCACACAATCTTATCACGTTTCAAGGACATGGCAACTAAAAACGCATGTCAATCAGAGCTCATGTTCGGATTTTATCACCCCGTTTTTATACTGTACATTGAAACAGGTGGTATATTTATTTAATTTTTAATTTTAATTTTTGAATTTTAATTTTAATTTTCCACCAACAACAGAACAAGTTCCACAAGTGTGATGTCAGGCTTTATACAGTATAATATTGATTAATTACTAAATCACAAAAATAAAAATGTTATTAAAATAATCTTTGTGCGACATCATGAAATATTATATAGAAATAAAATACTATCTAGTATTTAGTACTTCGTGCGTGGTACACTCGTTATTGTTCGAAGTCTAGTCACACCTATAAGGAAGGCCACACACAATACAGTAAACATTAGGATGTTATTTCTATTCTAAGCGTCCCTGAAGCAGGCAGGCTATGCAGGAGGTCCGACACGCCACCAGCTAGGGAGGGCCTGCAGCCACGCATGCGGGCAGGGGACATTGCCTTTAATTAGACCTTGTTAACAAATTGGTAGCCTCATCAAACGCTCTTATTGACGACTAGCTGATGATGGAGCCGAACAGTTGTTTTTAAACGTATTTACGGCTTGAAACCAGAGGAGACGAGACCGTGCGTGCTTACACTCCTCTCTGTCATTTCATCTTTCACCGGCTTTACATGCATGCTACACCAAAAAGTTTAGTTTTCTGTTTTTATCGTTGCGTTCTGGTATCTTGTACGAACCTTTCAGTTTGTTCAGTTATAAAAACTTGACTTTATTTGCAATTTACATTTTCTGCTGCCGAAATAAGTAATTATCGCGTTGTTTAATTCAAGGTTTGCTGGTTCGATACCAGCCACCTCGACAAACTCGACTGGAGGGTCCACACTCAAGGCTAATTATTCTGGGATCCAGTTCTACTAAATGGTTCTTCCACATTCCCTCACTTCAATATAGCCTCATACGAATGTTTTGTGTTATTGGATTTGCTTTTTTACAAAACGCAAAGAGTTTTGGGCACTGGGCACAGTAGTTTTAGGCACTATAGTAGGTAGTTTTAGAAACATTTACGTCCAACTTTTAATTCAAACTTATTTAACTTTTTTCTTTTTCAGACCACTGACGTGTGCATACAATAAATATGAATAACAATGCTAATGCATTTGATATTATACATAATAAATACGATAATATTCAAACCAAGTTCAAGTATAACATGAATACATTTTTTAATATCAAACTGTAATGATTCATAGTTAACTGATATTTCGTGTGTGTGTGTGTGTGGGGCCTCGCCTTTTACATATTTTTTAATCAAAGCCAAAATGAAGAGAAAATATTGATGTGAAAGAAGTGTGAAAAAAAGATGTTAAATTGTTTGTTACAATGATTACGTAACGCAATTACCAATCAATTAAAAGACTCACATTATTTTATTGGATGAGCGTAGCGAGCGTAGCGAGCGGAAGCGAAGACTTCAATTTCACTGACCCCCCAAAAAATTTAGCTCGGGTGTTTTTTTTTTTTTTTGTTTTTCCGTCTGTTTGTTCGCTCGATTCCGGGCAAACGGCATATGCGATCTTGATGAAAAATTTTGACCGGACCTTCGTTTTCTCTGAACTTAGAGGTGTATTGTTTTTGGGTACAATCGAAGAAATATTTCTCATGAATATCGTACCTTTACGATTTTTTTCGAATTTTAGTGCGATATTTTCGTGACATTTGGGCCGATTCTGACCAAACAAGGGTGGGGCTAGAACGTTCATATTTCACATGGACATTAAGATTATGGTGATGTAGTACCTTTTGAAAGAAAAAGTTGAAAAAGTTAGCTAGAATCCATAGAAATAAAGCTTTTAATATTAGATTTTCAATTTTTAGTGCAATATTTTCGTCATATTTGGGCCGATTCTGACCAAACGGATAGGGCTACAACGTTCAGATTTCACAGAGACATTAAGGTGATGGTGATGGTAGTACCTTGGGAAAGAAAAAGTTGAAAAATTAGTCAGAATCTACAGAAATAAAGGTTTTAATATGAGTTTTTGAAGTTTATAATACCAATAAAAATAACAATAGAACTGACAACAATCACCTCCACAAGCATTCAAAAGCACTTGCAAAGGAAAAGTGCAACAACGCACACAAAAAAAAAACTTAAAAAAAAACGCTCATCCATCAACCGCGACTTAGGCAAGTATCGAAAAGGTTAA
>JAMZAV010012140.1:0-17637 GCA_024449915.1 Sweltsa coloradensis
AATTTTAAAAATTATAATTTAACTTAGGGAAAAACCTTTGCAAATTTCCCAGGTACCAACCTGATTGCTGCAAAATGGATAAATTTAAACCGGGGATAAAATTCTAGAATTTTTTTATATCTTTATTTTCATCCTTTTTTGGTCCAACTTTAAAGGCTCTTAATACATGATGATTGTCTTAAATGGATAAATGACCGACCAATGAAATGTTAATTTCTGAGAGAAGTTGTCTGAGCCACAGAACTTCAGTTATGGCTCTTGCTTAGGCAACGTATTCAGCCTCAGTTGAAGATAATGCAACACATCTTTGTTTTCTTGCCCCCCACAAAACGACATATCCAAACACTTTAATAACATATCCAGATATTGACTTTCTAGCGAAGTTGTTTGCAGAGTCAGCATCAGCATAGCACACTATGGGTTCAATTGAGTTTTCATTTATACAAATCCCTAGATTCAATGTTCCTTGAACATACCTTAGTATTCTTTTTAACCCTTTCCAGTGTTCTTCAGTTGCATTTTTCTGAAATTGACAAAAGAAATTAAAAGCAATACAAAGATCTGGCCTAGTTGCCATACATGCATACATCAAACTGCCCATCAATTCTCGATATTGTTTTTCACCAATCACACATCTTTTGGTAGTATCTACCTCATAAGGTGGATTTAGTATCAACGGAGTTTTAAACGGGGCACAGTTGTCCATTTTAAATTTACAGAGAATCTTTTTTAAGTATGCAGATTGAATTAGAAGTATTTGGCTATCCGTTCTAGTGATTTTGATTCCCAAGAAATATTTCAATTTACCTAATTCCCTCATCCTAAATTTACTAGTAAACCTCTGCTTCATATTATCAATTTACATTCTATTATTTCCTGCAACCAGGAAATCATCCACATACAAGAGCAAGTAGATAATATCAACACCACTAGACAGTACATAGAGACATCTGTCAGTTTTACATTGCCTGAAGCCTTGTTCTTTTACAACTAGGAAAACGCTCAGTTGGACGCGTAGATAAGCGAGCATGTGCGATATAATTTGTTGATGGTCCAAATTTCAACCTGATCTCTATCTTAGTGCAACCGCTATAATGAGCCAAAAAAGCTCTAGCTTCGTGCGACTTTTCGTTGCCATGGTAACGTTACTTTTGTTAAAATGTAATTTCCATCTACACTACTTATCGGATCAAAATTAAATAAACGTATTTGTGACCGAACGGGCATTCTAAATGATTTGGCCAACTCAGATTTTGTCGCCGTTTAGTTAAAAAAAAAAATCGATTAACTTTAATGTAACTTTATAACTTTTTGAACGGTTTTGCCACAAAACTAATGGCATTCAATCCAGATCGAAGCTTGCGGATGGTCCAAATTTTAACTCGATCCGAGCCCCCGTTCGAACGTTATGGCGAGACATACAAACAAACAAAACAGAGTCAAATGGAAACGCTCGCTTCGCTCGCTTAGAAATATTTAATTGTTATCCATTACAATAAGAGAATATTACTATAGCTGCTCCATCGGAAGTTTGCAGATGGTGAAGTCACCGGCCAGCTAGTTCCAGCCAATCAGCGGCCATCAATTTAAAATACTGATCGCTCATTGGCCCGCTCGGCCCCGCCGATCAGCATTCTTTCGATGGAGCAGCTATATCTTATACTAGGAAATGCTCAGTTGGACGCGTTGATAAGCGAGCACGTGCTATAGATAGACCCATATTGTACAATTTTTTTAAATTTTAAAATTTGCGACGTTCTCAGTCCACGGGGCCATGTTTCCAAAAATATTTATTATTGGCAAGGTATTTGGGTAAACCCGTGGGTAAATCTTTACTTTGTGGATAAAATCCACCGCCATCTAGAGGACCTTGACATTATTTCTTTGGGAAAACGCTTTTAACCCTTTGGTAATAACGAATAATACACTGCTTCCTCGATAGTATTTTGATTACTTCTAGGCGGCAGTGCATAGTGACCAGAATTCTCGTGTGACTTTTCGTTACCATGGTAACGTTACTTTTGTTCAAATGTAATTTCCATCTACACACACTACTTGTCGGATCAAAATAAAATTAACATATTTGTGACCGGACGGACATTCTTAATGATTTGGCCACCTCAGATTTTATCGCCGTTTAGTTTGAAAAAAAATCGATTAAATTTAATGTGACTTTTTAACTTTTTGAACGATTTTGTCACGAAACTAATGGCATTCAATCGAAAACGAAGCTTGCGGAAGGTCCAAATTTTAACTCGATTTTAACCTCCGTTTAACCGCTATCATGAACCAAAAAAGGTGCGCTACTTTCCGTTGCCATGGTAACGGTACTTTGTTATAATGTAATTTCCATCTACACTACTTATCGGATCAAAATAAAATTAACATATTCGTGACCGGACGGACATTCTTAATGATTTGGCCACCTCAGATTTTGTCGCCGTTTAGTTTGAAAAAAAAACCTTTCGATTAACTTTAATGTAACTTTTTAACTTTTTGAACGATTTTGCCACAAAACTAATGGCATTCAATCGAGAACGAAGCTAGCGGATGGTCCAAATTTCAACTCGATCCGAGCCTCCGTTCGAACGTTATGGCGAGACATACAAACAAACAAACAAACAAACAAACAAACAAAAAAAAAACAAAAAAAACAAAAAAAAAAAACAAACAAAACAACAGTGAATAATTTTTCCGGCAGAGTCAAATGGAAACGATCGCTTTGCTCGCTTAAATACATCAAATCGTTTATTCCATTCATTGGGAGCTTGCTTCAATCCATACAGAGTTCTGTTTAGCTTACAACCCAAATTTGGCCCTACATGCATACCCTCTGGAGGACACATGTAAATATCTTCCTTAAGAATACCATTCAAAAATGTTTTCTTTACATCAAGTTGATCTACAAAGAGATTATCTTTATTTATAACACAAAGAAGAGCTCTGAGTGTAGGTTAACGGGCGACAGGAGAATAGGTCACATCATAATCTATGCCCTTCTTTTACGAACATCTTTTGATTACTTACCAAGCCTTGTAGCGTTCTACATTTCCATCTTCATCACATTTAACCTTGAACTCCCATTTGTTTTTTATGGGTACTGTCATTCGGTCTAGGTACTAATGTCCATGTATTATTTTCTTTCAAGGAATTTAGTTCATCCTATACTGCAGAAAGCCATAGCACCTTATCCTCTCTACACCCTATTTCCTGAAATGATTGTGGTGTATTGTTACAGTAATAAATGGCACCTTAGGCAAGATATTCTGAATTCTCTGGACCTAAGCTATTATTTTGATATTCTGTGTCTATGATTGGATTGATTATTGTGGTCTTTGCTAACTTAGTTTCATCTATCTCATCTGCAAATTTTACTACACATGCTACGACTGCATAGTCTTGAAGATATTTGGGCATTAATTTTATTCTACATGACCTTCTAGGAGGAGACACATTCTCTTCCTCTTCAACAACTGTAATTTCCTCATTCATGTTATTCTCTTCCCTTTAAGCTCCATCACTAACCCCTTCAGAGTCTTCCAGAACTTCTGGCTGTTTTTTTATGTTCTTTTACATGTAGTCCTACTTGATTAACATTTTGGGAAACTTTCCTCATTTTCAAACTGTGGATTTTTCTCTATACATTCTCCCTTTTCCTCTAGGAAACCTTCCTTTACGAGTTTATTGCATTCATCAAAAATTACATTTCTCCCACTGATTCTCTTTCTATCAATTAGCCACAGTCTGCAACCATTAGTACAATAACCTAACATAATACACCTCGAGCTTCGATATTCAAATTTACCATGTAACTGTTCTTTGGGCACGCGGAGGTAAGCAGTGCAGCCGAACACTCTCAGATTTGAGAGGTAAGGTTTCTTCCCAAATCACTTTTCAGCTGGCACCATATCCTCTTCAATACTCTTTGTTGGACATCTGTTAATAAGATAAACTGCTGTCATAACAGCCTCTAGCCAAAATGACTTACTTAATGAACTCTCAAGCAAAATACACCTACTTTTCTCCAGAACAGTCCTATAGGGAACCTAAGTGGGCGTTGTCCGGTTCTCTCCCGTCAGCGAAGTATAGGCGATTAACCCGTGCTAAATGTTTCGTAAGCGATAGCGCGAGAACCCGACCACGGACCGGAATTATATTCATACTGTAAGAAACTATAATCTTTCCTCTTTGCGTGGATATACAAAACTCTGCTCTATCACAAATATTAATGACATTTGTTTTGAGTTGAAGTGAACTCTACATTTACACTGTTGCCAAACCTTCCAAACTGCTCATGAAAAAGCACGTAAAAACATTTTGTCCGTGGCATCAGCATAACATTTGGTATCCGACTTTAGTAGGGTCATTTTCGACACTTTTGTGACCGTTGAGAGACAATGACGATTTCTCAACGGATTTGTCCTCAAAGAAGATTTTATAAAAATTAAGCCCCCATGCCCCTCGCGAAAGTGTGGGCATACCCGCCAGGGCCCAAATCCAATATGGCGGCCGTTTACCACATCTGACACTATCTTTGCAATGGTTTAGCCTAGAGTATCGCGTAGTATGTGGTTTTTATGGTTTGAGGGTCGAGGAATTCGTTTCTGAAGTCGGTTTGGCGATTAGACCCATTTTTTTAAAGCTTTGAATCCAAGATGGCCGTCGATTTGCAGCTTGGAATAGCCAGTTTTCTCGAAATCGTAGTAGAACTTTCATATAAGACTCGAATGAAAGCCCTGTTCAAGTAATTTTGAATATTGACAGTAGAGCTCTCAGATAGTGCTCATAAATCTAATAATTGGTCAAAACTTCAATAATAATACGAAAATATGTGCTCCTTTTATAGACAATTTAGCGATTTTCTAAAGTGCTGTGATAAGAGTGGCTATGGCACATAATTGAGAGACAATGACGATTTCTCAACGGACTTGTCCTCTAAGAAGGTTTTATAAAAAATTAAGCCCCCATGCCCCTCGCGAAAGTGTGGGCATACCCCGCCAGGGCCCAAAATCCAATATGGCGGCCGTTTACCACATCTGACACTATCTTTGCAATGGTTTAGCCTAGAGTATCGCGTAGTGATGTGGTTTTTTATGGTTTTGAGGGTCAGGAATTCGTTTCTGAAGTCGTTTGGCGATTAGACCCATTTTTTAAAGCTTTGAATCCAAGATGGCCGTCGATTTGCAGCTTGGAATAGCCAGTTTCTCGAATCGTAGTAGAACTTTCATATAAGACTCGAATGAAAGCCCTGTTCACATAATTTTGAATAATTAATAATAAACAAGGATGGCTTCAGCTTCTGCTGAATGAGAAGCAACTGTTTTCAACAACAAGGAACGCAACAACGTCGCAAGGGTAAAGACGACTGTCAATCGAAACCTCAAATGCCAGCGTCGCTATAGAAAGCATGTTTGAGTGCCAACCATCGAGAATGAAGAAGGATGAGAAGGTAATTCAGGATCTGCAGGCATGCATGAAAGATTTTTGTGCTGAGCCCTTTGACATCTCGCTACCTACATTGAGGTCAATGCAGTCTGGCCTGGTAGCCTCCCCAGAGTTATTGCTTGACCTCAAGACGGCGCTTGTGCATGGTAAGGTTCAGATTGAACCCTTCTGGAAGAGCGAGTTTTTCACCAAAACAAAGTCTTTAACTGCAACCATCCACAGAAATAAGAGACGAATTTCGCTACTGAGCAGATCTGCACATCATCTAGTACACCCATGAAAGAGGCCCAGATGGAGAGGACAGGGCTAGTGGCCCTGATTGAGCTTGCAGAGAGATCAGGTAAAATTCAACCTGAGACAGCCCTTGTAGGGAGAGAGACTGAGAGTGCCTCTCAATCTACAATGTCGATGGTTCAATGCGTAAGACTGCGAAGAGCAAGTTACTAGATATATTTATTTAGACCAATTGCAGAGAACCACGGGATCACGTCAGTCTGGTAGATATGGGGATGATCTGGCGATTAGCCACCCCCAGACCAGAGGACCGCGAGGCTAGGAAACGGGACGGCTCGAGGTACCACTGGAGTGACTACCTTGATAAGATATGCTCGATAATTCTCTCACGCCACGCTGATGCACGTCTCATCATACTCTTAAACGACAAGTATGACCTTCCCTTTAGCATCAAGGATGATGAGCACGATCGACGGGCAGCAAAAACATCTACACATCCCAAATGTTTTCCCTAAGCCTGAAGACGCGTTTTCCAGAAGCTGCTGAATTCAATAAGCTCATGGTCAATTCTGGAAATAAGGTCAGACTGCAGAGACTTGTGAAGGAACAGATGAAAACAAAAATTGGTCAGCTTCGGAGTGGTGTCATATATTGTGAAGACAATACGTCAACTAACCTGAGCACTGGTGTGACGAGCGATGAGTACGTTTTCAAGCATCCAGAAGCAGACACAATGCTGCTTTTCAACGTATGCCAAGCTGAGAGCTGGGAATTATACTGGGCAGTTGTTCTAGACAGCGAGGACACAGATGTATATGTACAAGCAGCTTATGTCTCACAACAATTCAGAGGAGACCTGCTGATAAAACGCAAGCATTCATGATTAACTGCAATGCCCTACTGTCAGCAGAGGTCGCCGATGTCATCATACCTCTACATGTCATTACAGGCAGTGACCACACATCAGGGTTCTATGGGCATGGCAAAAAACAAATATTGCAAATTAATCAATGACTCAGAGGCCAGAGAGCTTCTTGTAAGAGTAGGTGAAAGTCCTGGAGCTAGAGACGAAGTCAGAGCAAATATGAAAGCATTTGTCCTCTCAAAAGTCTATGCTGAAAGCGCAGATGCTACCTGCGCGCAAGCCAGAGCTTCGAAGTGGCACAAAATGAAGAACAAGAGTACGATTCGACTCCCACCTGATGACGACTCGTTGGATCTCCATGTGCACAAGGACGAATTACATTGTGTATTGCCAGCTCCATTACGAGCTGCTAGATCATCCGTCCCCCATTGGTCCATGGCTGGGAAATTCTAAATGGGAAGTGCCGACCAGTGCGCCACACCCTACCCCCCTTGCCCCAGCAGCTCAAAACTCGTGGTTGTCCAGATGACAGAGGTTGAAGATAGTGGCAGCGATGATGAGAGAAGTGAGTGCACTAATGATTGTTAAAGTAATGGTGAATGTAGTGAGTGCACTAATGATTGTAGTCTAATTAAGAGATGTTATTGTGAAAGATGTGCTTCAAACAGAATTAGTCATAGCTCTACTGTCAATTATTCAAAATTATGTGAACAGGGCTTTCATTCGAGTCTTATATGAAAGTTCTACTACGATTTCGAGAAACTGGCTATTCCAAGCTGCAAATCGACGGCCATCTTGGATTCAAAGCTTTAAAAAATGGGTCTAATCGCCAAACCGACTTCAGAAACGAATTCCTCGACCCTCAAAACCATAAAAACCACATACTAACGCGATACTCTAGGCTAAACCATTGCAAAGATAGTGTCAGATGTGGTAAACGGCCGCCAATTTGGATTTGGGCCCTGGCGGGTATGCCCACACTTTCGCGAGGGGCATGGGGGCTTAATTTTTTATAAAACCTTCTTAGAGGACAAGTCCGTTGAGAAATCGTCATTGTCTCTCAATTCATGTGCCATAGCCACTCTTATCACGAGCACTTTATGAAAATCGCTAAATTGTCTATAAAAGGAGCACATATATTCGTATTATTATTGAAGTTTTGACCAATTATTAAATTAAA
The DNA here is from genome assembly GCA_024449915.1 of Sweltsa coloradensis. Classification (NCBI taxonomy): domain Eukaryota; kingdom Metazoa; phylum Arthropoda; class Insecta; order Plecoptera; family Chloroperlidae; genus Sweltsa; species Sweltsa coloradensis. The sequence goes on from JAMZAV010012140.1 coordinate 7,725, forward strand.
GAGCACTATATGAAAGCTCTACTGTCAATTATTCAAAATTACTTGAACAGGGCTTTCATTCGAGTCTTATATGAAAGTTCTACTACTGATTTCGAGAAACTGCTATTCCAAGCTGCAAATCGACGGCCATCTTGGATTCAAAGCTTTAAAAAATGGGTCTAATCGCCAAACCGATTCAGAAACGAATTCCTCGACCCTCAAAAACCATAAAAACCACATACTACGCGATACTCTAGGCTAACCATTGGCAAAAGATAGTGTCAGATGTGGTAAACGGCCGCCATATTGGATTTTTGGCCCTGGCGGGTATGCCCACACTTTCGCGAGGGACATGGGGGCTTAATTTTTATAAAACCTTCTTAGAGGACAAGTCCGTTGAGAAATCGTCATTGTCTCTCAATTCATGTGCCATAGCCACTCTTATCACAGCACTTTAGAAAATCGCTAAATTGTCTATAAAAGGAGCACATATTTTCGTATTATTATTGAAGTTTGACCATTATTAGATTTATGAGCACTATCTGAGAGCTCTACTGTCATTATTCAAAATTACTTGAACAGGGCTTTCATTCGAGTCTTATATGAAAGTTCTACTACGATTTCGAGAAACTGGCTATTCCAAGCTGCAAATCGACGGCCATCTTGGATTCAAAGCTTTAAAAAATGGGTCTAATCGCCAAACCGACTTCAGAAACGAATTCCTCGACCCTCAAAACCATAAAAACCACATACTACGCGATACTCTAGGCTAAACCATTGCAAAGATAGTGTCAGATGTGGTAAACGGCCGCCATATTGGATTTTGGGCCCTGGCGGGGTATGCCCACACTTTCGCGAGGGGCATGGGGGCTTAATTTTTTATAAAACTTTCTTAGAGGACAAGTCCGTTGAGAAATCGTCATTGTCTCTCATTCATGAGCCATAGCCCACTCTTATCACAGCACTTTAGAAAATCGCTAATTGTCTATAAAAGGAGCACATATTTTCGTATTATTATTGAAGTTTTGACCAATTATTAGATTTATGAGCACTATCTGAGAGCTCTACTGTCAATTATTCAAAATTACTTGAACAGGGCTTTCATTCGAGTCTTATATGAAAGTTCTACTACGATTTCGAGAAACTGGCTATTCCAAGCTGCAAATCGACGGCCATCTTGGATTCAAAGCTTTAAAAAATGGGTCTAATCGCCAAACCGACTTCAGAAACGAATTCCTCGACCCTCAAACCATAAAAACCACATACTACGCGATACTCTAGGCTAAACCATTGCAAAGATAGTGTCAGATGTGGTAACGGCCGCCATATTGGATTTTGGGCCCTGGCGGGGTATGCCCACACTTTCGCGAGGGGCATGGGGGCTTAATTTATAAAACCTTCTTAGAGGACAAATCCGTTGAAAAATCGTCATTGTCTCTCAACGGTCACAAAAGTGTCGAAAATGACTCTACTACTTGCTTTGTGGCTACTGTGAGGTCACTGGGTTGTACTAGATTATCATTACTATTAAAATATCTTGAATGCGAAGTACATTTAGCAACCATGGACAGGCGCGTGGTATGCGAGGATACCACAGCTGCACACAACGTGGCTGCGTCTCGCTTAGATTGCCGCTCAGTCAGAGTACATTTGCGACAGCGCGCAAACATGGGTCCATTTAACTCATAATAGTTTGAATTTAGGAAGCGTCATCGAGCAAAGTAGAATGCCATCATCTTCTTCACAGAATTATGCATCTTGTGATGTTATTGGTTTAGATTTCTTTTGCGTGAATCAAAAGATACGGCGAGTTACATTTTCGTACCATGCTAATTCTTATGGGCGCTGAGACCAGAGAGAACCAATTTCCTTCCCGCCTTCAAAACTTAGGTTCCCTATTCATTCTTTCTGCAACACCATTATTTTCAGGTGTTCCAGGGATTGTGAGTTCAAACTGAATACCCTTCTCAATAAAGAAGTGCTGAACATCATTGTTAACAAACTCTGTGCCATTGTCACAGCGAAAAAATGATATCTTCAAATTGAAGCGACTAGTGACTCTAACTTCATATAATTTTATGTATTCAAAAACCTCAGACATCGCTTTTAATCCAAATACTTCTGTAAAATGGGTCCAATCATCAATAAAGGTAAGGATATATATTGCACCATCATATGCAACAGGACTAATTGGTCCACATAAATCACTGTGTATTCTTTCAAGTGGCCTGGTGGCATGATTTCTTGTATTGTGAAAGGGTGCTTTACACTGCTTACCTTAAATGCATATTTCACATAGTTCAGACACCTCATCTTTTAAATCAGTCTTATGTAGGCCACATTTCTCAGCTCCAACAAACTTTGTTGACTGATATGGCCAAACCTTTTGTGCCATAGGTTATTGTACCTTACAGTTGCTGTTGCTCCATATTCGGGTTGAACATCAACCTGGATTAGGGTTTGGATAGACAAATGATAAATTCGTCCATTCCTCAGTCCTTCGGCCAAGACCTTCCAATCTTGCTCCATGATAGAGCATTTACTTTGGCTGAAGAGAATATGGAAACCCTTAATTTCCAACCTTATTCAGACACTCTGCTTCTTGTCCTGAAGTACTAACATATTGTTTATCGTTCACTGGAGACGTGAAGCAATAGGCCACCAGCTCTTTATCTTCTACTGCACACGACGCATTCTAAGCCTTGTCCTCAGCGCTCGTAAACGATCCGGCCTTGAAGTCTCCGCTGCCTTCACGAGGACCCCGTCTACTCCAGCGCGCTTTTCCTCGCAAGCCACCGCCACGGCTCCCAGGATTGAAGTAGTGGGTTTTATAGCGACCACCACGGGTAGTGGTCCAGCTTTCATACCCACGGCCTCCTCGATGTGCTCCTCGTCCGGCTTCGCTAGCTCGACCACGCCCCGGCTCCGATATGCTGCACCACCTGGCCTCCAGCATTGAATTCTGCGATGCCTCTTTCGTCCACAATTGTTACAAGTATAGGAAAAATCACTATTGCTTGGAACTTGACCAATAAATGCAGCACCGGGAGGATGAAATTTAAGCATTTGGCTTGTGGTCTTCTTTTTACTTTTCTTGTGCTCTTCGATGGGAACACGTATAAACCCCATAGTAATGTCTTTTGATACCATAGTTTGCAGCACGGAGATAACGGATTCGTACTCCTCTGGTATCGAGAGTAGGAACCGGATTATCACTCTCTCTTCGTCCATAGACTCGCCTGCTTGCCATAGGCTCCGGGTCAGTTTGTCAAACCAGAGACAAAATTCGGGAAAAGTCTCCCGCCTTACGTAGGTTAGGGCTTGGAGATCTCGCGACAAATTCATCCGCGTTGTAGCAGTCTTTGACTCAAACCGATCTTGCAAGGCTCTCCACAGGTCGAAAAGCAGTTTCTTTGTTCTTCACAACCTCTAGGAGACCGTCTTGATTTCGTTGCACAACAACACTCTTGCATCTTTTATCGGCCTTCACTAATTTTCCAATCTTCTCTTTCTTTGCTTCGTTTTGTTCCTCTGTATCAGTATCACCCACTTTGGGTTAAAACGGCTCAAAAAGAGACGCTCACGTGTTTTTCACATGGGGCAAAAGTCTTGTTCATCCAACCGTAGTTGAACTCTATAGCTCCAGTCAGGAAAATTATTTCCGTCAAACAGTGGTATCTTATATCGCTCTACCACCATGATAGTCTTATCACAAATCAGCAGATACTCAGCCTTGGCCTAGACCCTAGGTTTACACAAGGCGCGAGCCAAAACGACAAACAAGATTTACTTTTGTAGAACCACACATCATGCACACTGAGCCCATAACCTGTTGGAATTAGGTTCTTGAGTGTTCACAAATTACAATGAATTACCTTTTCCGTTGCGTATTCAGTTATTTATTGTATAGCCAGCCACATTACATGTTTCACATACAGAGTCACAGAGCACAGTAAAGATACAATTATTGACGGTATCCAACGATCTAACTTACGCTAGACCTGAAAACATAACCACCCACCCACTTTACAGCCAACTGTATGTAGGAGTCATCCGGTTACGTGCAGTAATCAGCAAGACGGTGGATATTTGAATTTTTACTCGCTGTAACCTAGAGGAGAAATTGCTTATTCCAACAATGACCATCCAACGTGCGAATATATTAATGTCAGCTTTGTCACACAAAGATTGCACAAATGCGGCTGAGTCAACATTAATTAATGCACCATGTTGTGGAGCAGTGAATTCGAATCTGCCAACTTTTTTATAATATGAGGCACATAATCCGATGTTGGATACCATATCAATAAGGTGCTTCGAACCAAATTTTTTATGTTAATTGACAGCAAGTCCAACTTGAATAGAAAATAAAACGAGGTCTCGTTGCAGATACAATGCGTGCTTCATGGCGATAGTTTTACAATTTGTAGTATCTGCGGTGATTCCCCCCTCCCCCTCCTTAATTTTCGTCCATAAGTCTGAAGAGAAGGAGGTACAACGCCAATCGTATTGCCATTCTCTTGTAAAGTCTCATTTGTCAAATTGACATATATTTGTTACTGAATATTTTTTATATACAAATGGCTGTGGCAGCTTCTACAACCCGTAAGCGTTCGTCATGTACATCGTTCTTTCTCCCAGATTACCAATTGTTATGAAGGATTTTATTGCATGTATCATTAGACGTATAATGATTTCCTGGCAATTTTGTCACTGCAATATTTTCTTAAAGATGCGCAATAAGTTTCCTTCATAGATGTTTGACAAGATACAAATACATACTTTTACAAAATTCACACAATTTACTTCATAATTCTGACAAAGAGAACTTAAATATAATATTATCAGACATGAAATTGCAGAGCGATTGAAAAGCCTAGGCTTAATCAGGGTCATCACACCTGCCAGGAACATGATTGTTTTCAACTTAAGAAAATGGTTAATCTCACTAGTGATGATAGTGACCTTCTTCAGCTACTAATTTAATAACACTATTCTCTCTTCCTAAAACTATAAAACCTCTTTCATCATTACGACATTTGTCATACGAGGCTATGGTGAATGTCTTTACTTTAGTTGACACAGTGTTTATGATGTTCCTGTGATATACAGACTGCTTCTTTCATAACTATCACTAGCAGCCTACTCACAGCACAGACAGTTAAATGCCAACACTTGGCCGAAGTCGTTGAGAGCAATCATCATAGGCTGTAAAAATGACTGAATTTAGAAAAGTGTATTATATTATAAACGAAATTAAAGTAATTGTAACATATTTTATTCCCAGAGTTAATCATCAATAAAAGTGCTTTCAAATACTTTGGCCCATCACTGTGACAACATTGAATGTAACTATAACACAATGCGAGTGCAACATTCAGAACTAAATAAATATGTAAAATCATCAAAGATACACTTCACAAGACACATACGTATAGTTTTGTTGTTGTAAATGTTGGAAATACAAAACAGTGGTTGTAACGTACATGCATCATATGAGTCTTTCACTACAGTCTAGTAAGCCATGCTGCGCGCCGAGCTCCACATCGTCAGAGGCGGCAGCACCCGTGTCACACGCACGTGCACAATAATTGGAATGTCAGTCATTTTTTAACGCACGTGAATACAATTTTGCAGGTGCACTCAGCACAATATGTAATAGGGTGGGCCGAAAAACAACATTTTTTTTATTTTTAAGTCGTAATACCGCGGAAAAGTTGCGAATTGTGGAGACTAAAAAATTTTTTTTTTTAAATTTAAAAATCGGTTCATATCTTCCGGTCGCGCATGTGCTCTAAAGTTTTCCAAAATTTTGAAAAATTCACATTTTCATGATAATTTTTATTATTTTTAACATAGAATAAAATTTAAAATATGAAAAATTCGAGCTTTTACATTCGGGAAGAGGCTTATTTAAAAATGTTGAAAATTATCGTAAAAATGTGAATTTTTCAAAATTTTGGAAAAGTTTAGAGCACATGCGCGACCGGAAGATATAAACCGATTTTTTTTATTTTTTTATTATTTTTTTAGTCTCCACAATTCGCAACTTTTCCGCGGTATTACGACTTAAAAAAAAAATGTTGTTTTTCGGCCTACCATGTAAGTCATGTTGAATAGGGAGATAAATATGAAAAAAGTTACTATTTTAGTGACAAAACATCAAAATACAATAAATTTCGATAATATTATATAATCTCGATCGGATTCATACCTATTATGGCTTCAGTATAATATATAACATAAAACTATATATATATATACAATACTAGGTTCTTGGGTTGAACCGCGTCGAAATGATGAACCAGTGCGGAGACTGGGCGCCCACCGACGTTTCGTCTGATCTACGTCAGACATCATCAGGGTGACTGTGACGTCACTAAGGTTAAAGTCACAGTGGCTGGCACGCGCCCGACCGCCTCCTTATATACCTGAAAAGGTGCGGGGCGGTGAGGTCAAATCTAAAAACCATGATCAAGTCCCTAATCTATTGTAGTGAAACCTTTTTACTACGGCTTCTTGTCATTGGCCCTGCTATGATTTCTTGTGAACTGTTGGATTTAGCATCTGCATCGTATAGAACAGAAACTGTGGAATGTTCCTCAACTGCTATGCTTATCACCGTAGGGTTCTGATGTTGCACTTCTTTAGTCTGATTATGTCTGTTTGCTACTTGACGAGGCATCAGAATTGGCTTCCAGGCACGAGGTAGACTTTGGCTATCGTCTGTTTTGTTAAGATTGTGAGGCCGTTTCTTTGCGGTCTCCATTTCTTACCACATTGATTGATTGTTTTGATTTGTTGTTGTGTTGTTGTTGTTGTTGTTGTGTTGTGTGTTGTTGTGTTGATTGTTGTTGTTTGTTGTTGTTGTTGTTGTCGTTGATTTTATTGAACATAGATCCAAAAGATACATTGGCTAACAGCCTTATCAGGATATTGTACATAGTCAGAAATATAAAATCATTGGTAATTCGTCAATTCCATACAATTAAATATATGATACAATTAAATTATATGTGTTCAAAAGCAATACATTAAGTTAAAACACAGAAATCGTCAATGGAATAAAAGACCTTGTCAAGCAGAAAGGTTTTCAGTTCCCTCTTGAAGCGGTCACTGTTACTAATAGATCTCAGTTCTTGTGTTTGGGGATAAGTTGAGAAGCTTGCTGAGCTGTTTACTCTTGACAACACGTTTTATGTTTTAAATTAACCAAATTTAGAAATTAAGTTGATATAAAAAAAAGATATCCAAAATATTCGCACATATCAATATTGTATTAAAATATTGATTTCTTTGCCCAGCCATTGTAGGTAGGTTCCTATTTAGCCGCCTTTTTGACCAAATTAAGGCATTTTGTTGATTTTGTAAATTTTCTTTATTGAGTCCAAAAATATCAACATTCTCACATAGAGTGGGTCGACTTAGAACGGATTAATTAATTTAATTTATTTATCAATCTTGTATCGAAATATTGATGTCTTTGCCCAGCCCTAGTACCCATTTAGTATTTTCCAGCGAGACGTCAGCCTAGAGTTACCAAATCAATTCATCGATAATGGACGGTAACCAGGATGCAAAGCATTGTAACTGGGTCAGCTGATATATTTTTGACTCGACTCGAAAACTTCGAGCCTAAAACCAAACTCGAAAAAACTCGACATTTTCAGTATTTGCACACACCTAAAGATTACACATGCAATACGTATAGGCTAACTGTACAGATAAGACAATGGAATATGATTTACTACCTTGTTTGTCATGGTTATAAGCGCTCTGTCGTCGACGGCATTACACTTTTAATTGTACGACTAGTATAATGCAACGCATTGTTACATGTTGGCAAGAACGCATGAAAGTAAGACACAACTCTTCTTGAATGCATTCATTACAAACATTAACGGTTGGTCCAAAAATGAATTGTCGATGAAAAAAGGCCATGTTGTGACAGGCAATGAATGATATGTGTATTATGTTCTTTTCATTCAAACCTTTTAAGACAATGTACACATTGATTGAAACCTACATTGATTTTTTTTTTAATGCAAGGAATTACATTTGGAGTCCCAAATTGTCTGACCCACACAAAACTGAGTGGCAATGTCCTGCCTCCTGAATATATATTTTTGCTGCAAATATTGTCTGGGCTCAGATTCAAAGTCCAGAATACAAAGAATGAACGTTCAAGTAGAGAATACAGCAACAGTTATTATTTTCATAAACAGTCCGTCAAATAGCTATGAGAAGAGTGTAGAACATACTGAACTATATATACAGCGCTGTTTGATTATATAAATTAGGACTTAAAAAATAAATTAAGATACTTTACTTAATTCATGGGTTGATGTAAAGCAAGACTGTGTAGATCTACTTTCTGTAGTAGTAAAAAAAATCAATCATTCGTATTGATTCCAGCATCCAACATTATAATTCAACACTCTTGGGAGAAAATTAAATAATTTATAAAGCACGTCTCATCAAAAAATATAATGAAATTAGAATGATTATTATAATATGAACAGGCACATGTGATATAAGCACATATCAACATTTTATGTCGCCCAAATATTTGCTAACCTACTTTGAAAGATTCATATACTGCCTTCCTATCCTATCCGAAAAAACATATCCACTTAATATCTGAAACGTCAGTCGGTGGAGACTCGGCTCCGTTGAGAATTCAGTCAGTTAAGATACTTATTTGTATTCCCCTGTACCTATGCGATCTTAAGGCTCTACTGGACCCTGTATTATTTCGGTGTGTTGCAGTGGTTTCGTACTTCCATCGTATCTAACGACACAATTGAGATATCTTTATAATTTTTTTTTATTCTACTCAGTAAAGACGTCCAATGAACGTGTGTTGAGTACTTTTTCCAAAATTGTCCTTGTTTTTTAAATAAAATTTGTTAACTTTTGGGGAATATTTTAACATTTACCTGTTTTTCGCGATTTTCAATAGCGTAACCAAGCACTTTTTGGAAAAAGTACGCAACACACGTGTAAATATACACCTTCAACTAGCATTCCTAAAAATCTGAGAATTTTTGAACAAGGGGTGTCCGCTGTACAATGGAAGTACGAAAGCATGTTTCGGCGCTATTTTAGGCTTTTTGACTCCAGCAAGTGGCGCAACCTAGCGATACGAAGCTTTTTCACCACTTTGAGTGACAGGTCATGTAATTTTGTTGAAAAGTTGTTCTGATTGGCTGCATGACTTTGCTCGTGAACTACTGCAGGACACCATTTGAATCATTATGCATAGATCTGCGCTATAGAATGCTATGCTTGGCGTCAATGTTTATTGCACTCTTACAGACAATTGTTCGATACCAGAGCATCCCAAATATCAATTTATTATATGTACAGGGACCAGTATTTTGGGTTCGATCCCCAGTCGGGACAATTTTGTTTATTATTTCACAACAGAATGAAACAATTATTAATACAACCAGCAACGGAGAGTTATTACATTTATGCATGCTCTCTGAGTCTTTCAAATTTACTGCACGTGAATTGAAGTAAGATAATTTTTAGTGTATCGCCTTTTGAAAGCGTGTGATGTACTAATATGAAGTTGAGGCGGAAGTGGGGGTGGGGGGGGGAGGAGGGTTTATGGCAACAAGTCCATTTGTTTGGGTACGAACATAAACATCTCTAATAGGAGAAAAAAATGGGTTGAAGCACGCGGAAAACCACTTTCCATGATGATAATAAACATAATCTAAATACAGTATTTTATTCGACTTTATTTGGCAATTTCAATTAACATTGTATATATTATTATGGTTTTAAAACAGTGTTACCACCGGGGATTGAACCACGGCTGTCAAATTAAGATGAGATAAGTCGTAACAAAGTGGCTTTATTGTTGGCTATTGCTTGAATATTAAATTTTGGTAGATGAAATTATATTTTTTTAAACAAGCATTTT